>CAUYRT010029147.1:0-68155 GCA_963574885.1 Lepilemur ruficaudatus
GCCACCATGCCCGGCTAATTTTTTGTATATATTTTTTAGTTGGCCAATTAATTTCTTTCTATTTATAGTAGAGAGGGGGGTCTCACTCTTGCTCAGGCTGGTTTTGAACTCCTGACCTTGAGCGATCCTCCCGCCTCAGCCTCCCAGAGTGCTAGGATTACAGGCGTGAGCCACCGCGCCCGGCCAATAAAAGGTTCTTGACAAATAGAAATATTAATAACATACATTAACTAAAATTGCTTTTGACTACAGATTTCAAAACAAATCACAGACCCTAGTCCTCAAAATACTTCGTGTTTTGAAAACACTACTGATAAACCTTACATCTGTAGCTAAACGGAATCCCTAGAAAAATAACAATTTGTCATTAGCTTTGAGATTTATGTAGGCAGCACCTGTCGGCAGCCTCCAGTAGTGTTTATTAGCTGCACAGAAGTTCGGCTTTTTCTGGAGTAGCAGCCACCACAAGGACTGACTGACAAACCACTCTCTTCCCACTGAAGCAGCACTGTTTAGAATCTGGTTCTACCAGGCCTATTCATTTCCTTCTCTTTAAAATTTTTCAATAAGGTAAAATGAATCATGAGAGATAGAAAAGCCTGTTAGGTTACCCAGACCATTCCCCTCAGGACCCTAGAATATGGAAAACTTTTATAGAGCTATTAATAAACTAAAGGTTATGAATAATGTCTTAGAGGTTAATGTTAATCGTTCTTTTAGGATGGGTGTCTCTCATTAAACATTGATAGTTAGATTCTGAGTCGTTCAATTTCTCAATTCACTTGTGAATGTCCTAGCGTCATGAAAAAGATGAACAACTACAACAAAAAAATCAATGAAGAAACTGTCCAATAAATCTGCGGGAAGCTTCAATTCTCAAAATTCAAGTGGCCCCAGGAGTATACTGCTATGAAGCCCTCAATTGTATCTTATTTATTTTTTAGACAAACTGCTCCACCAACTAAAGCCCTACATTTTAAACCCAAGAAATCACATAAAAATTTTAGAAAACTTAACATGATTCATCACACACAAAACGAATCAGGTCCAAAAAGCAAGATTTGCTTTCTAGGCATCTCATTTTCCTTCACTGGGCAAGGAACTAACACAGGGCAAAATGGCTGCTGTTCCACTGGCTAAAGGCGGAACACATGAGGCCTCGATAACTTGCAAACCAGGGAGTAGTACCTAGAAAATCTACAACCGCCAGTAACACTGAGGGGAGGGTTAAGAAAATTTCCAAATCTCATACACCTAGGTATCCTGATTATTAAATTTGGAATAGGACCTTCCCTTAGTTACATAAGGAACTTAAACCTCTCAATCTAAAAAAGAACAAGGCATAAAATCCAATTATTCAAAAATTTTTCAGAATGAAACATAATTAAGAGCATACAGACATAAGCTATTAATACATATTTCTAAGTGGCCTTATAAAATGAATTTAAACAGGCTATCAATGTCTTATTAAACATAAAATTCAGAAATCATGAACCAACCACATGGCTTTTTTACCAGCCCCCTGACTTGCTCAGTAGAAGGGAATTCCAATTTATAGTCCAAACCCAAAGCAGTTGTACTCAGAGTTGCACTGCTCTGCAATACTTTCTTTGCTCAGTTTCAAAGGTCATGCAGTTGGTTAATTACCATAAAATTTAAATTTTAACTCAGAGTCATGAACAAGCTGTAACCTGTGTTAAGGAAAGCTGAACTCATATTACCGCAACACTAGAAAACTACATTTTCAGAACAAACTCCTTCACTTCTTAAAGAACTTAAGAACTATTGTTGTACCTTGTGATGTGTGGAAAAACACTTCTTTGTGTCTTACACTTTAAGAATACATGCCAATACCATGCATTTTGCAGCATAATTGAATGTCTGACTGTAGTCACTTTGTATTTTGTGTTTATGTGTGTATATATGCACATATACATAACATACACACATACATGAGTATGCATATAAATACAAACATTTTTAAAGGACATTCTTGCTAAATTAAAAGTTAACTTGAAGTAGCTAGATGGATTCTTATCTCCCCTTTCCTGTTCTCCTTTAATTTTGTTCTTTCTTAAGATCATTTTATTTGAAAAATTACAGAAAAGCACACACAAAAAATGTGTCACTTATAATTACCACTTTTTTTTGAAATACATCTAGTAAGAAGTGAAAATTCCTTACTCTGCCCCTCTAAACTCAATTCTGGAGGAAATTACCATTAAAATTAATGTTTTTTTCTATTCTTTTAAAAAATTTTATATATTCATTTTCTTTTTTTTTTTGAGATACAGTCTCACTCTGTCACCCTGACTAGAGTGCCGTGGTGTCAGCCAAGCTCACAGCAACCTCAAACTCTTGGGCTCAAGCGATTCTCCTGCCTCAGCCTCCCAAGTAGCTGGGACTACTAGGCCATGATGCCGGCTAATTTTTCTATTTTTAGTAGAGATGGGGTCTTGCTTTTGCTCAGGCTGGTCTCCAACTACTGAGCTCAGGTAATCCTCCCGCCTCGGCCTCCCACAGTGCTAGGATTACAGGCGTGAGCCACCGCACCCAGCCTATACATCCATTTTTCTAAGGAAAAATCAAATCATGTTGTACATGTATCACCGCCTATTTTCACTTAACAATATATTACAGATATTTTTTAAGCTCAGTACATTTATAGCTCTAACTCTTTTAACAGACTTATTTTTTGAGTTTTACGTTCACAGCAAAATTGAACAGAAGGTACAGACTTCCCATATATCCCTTGCCCCCACGTATTCTAGCTCATTTTTAAAAAGGATGAATAGTAAGGATAAATCATAATTTCATTATTTCTCTACTGACAACCATTCGAGTTGTTTCCCATTTTTTGCTATTATAAATAATGCTTCAATTAATAGCTGGCTTCATATATTTTTACCATTCATACTACCATTTTTGTGGAACAGATTGCTAAACATGTGATTGCTGAATGTTAGGTTACTACTCTGAGTTACTGTTAAATTAGCTTCTTTAAAAAAAGATGATATCAATTAATATTTCCACTATTAAATTACGCCTGTCTAGTGTGAGGCAGTCATCAATCACTTTTCAGAAACTTTTCCACTCTTTTGGGCCAAACTTTACTTTTTACAACCAACTGAATCAATAATCAATGGTCAAAGTTAAACATAGAAGTTTGTCACTTCTATAAAAAGGAAGACTCCCCCCCCCAAAAAACATGAAATTCATTGTTTAGATAGTGTTTTCTCTAAAGCCAAGGAGTGAAAGAGTTTTACCAATGTTAAGAGGCCATGAAAGTCAAGAACAAAGAGTAAAAATAAGCCAAGGTGAATTGTTAACCTTTGAGTCAGCAGTTTCAGTAAAGTAGGAAAGAAAGCCAAATAGAGTGGTATATTTTTTATTTGGTTTGTATCTAAGTAATGTATTTCTCAATTATCTATACATAAAACCAGTTATAACTTCAAAAGAAACATCTCATTTATTTTTCTTTCTCTACTGCCTCCTACATTGGCCATGAAAAGTGAGACATGGGGCTGTGATACAAGCATTCTATGGTTTAAAAATATTCCTATATTTAGGCATCTATTATCTGCATGGCACTGGGTAAGTATGTTGCATGCATGACCCTATTTAATCCTAGCAAGTGTATAAGGTCCCATTTTCTAGATAAGGACACAGAGAGTCTCAGAGTCTCACAAAATAACTTGCCCAGAAATAAGTGTTGCAAATACCTACATTGGTCAGGTTCTTTACTCTCCCTCATGCCAACACACAGGGGAAGGCAAAAATGTGGCACGCTTTGTCACCCCTACGAAAAGGACAGATATTACTACTCAGTGACAGCAGTACTAGATTACTGACCTCAGGCATGGGCTCAGAATTCTTCACAACACAGAACTCCAACCAACGGGAAGGAGTAAGCATCTAAAACTATATGCTGTCCCTGCAGTACACCATGTTGCCTATCACTTGATACTAGTTAATGATTATTTCTGAAGGGCAGGACCAACTTTTGCAATAGTTATACATATTCGCACATGTATGTATATACAACAAACTGTTACCATCTTATTTGAGAAATGAAGAACATCTGGTTGAACTGGATTACAGTAAAACAATGGAATCAGTGCAGAGTGGAAACAAAAGTTGACAGGCACCATAGCCCACTATATTCAATTGTACTTGTATCTTCTCCACAGAAGGAACATTCATCATTGACTCAAAAAAGCATGTACTGAGTGTCTCCTTTGCGTCAAGCACTGTGTATGGACCTGAAAATAATTAGGCATTCCTGGTTCCTGGCTCTCAGGCTCACTTCAGTCTGGTGTTTTACTTTGAGGATCTACCCATAGCCCAGTAAGAAACATCAACCTGTGCTTTAAGGGAGATTGCTACTAGAGGAACTCTTTGTGAGATGTGACTCAAACCAGTTAGTGACATGCCTGTCCCTTGTCCTTTCTCTGTTCCCTACCTTTTCCTCTCCTGCCTCCTATCTGCTCCAGTCCTTCCAGTCTGATGTCTAAGCAGCTTTTCCTCTTTGATCCTCCTAATTTATTTCCTGGTCTACTTCCTGTCTCCCTAATTCCTTCATGGAAACTGATAATCAGTGGTCTCCAATCAGGGACCGGTTGCATGGAAGACAATTTTTCCACGGAAAAGTGGGGTGGGGGTGTGAGGTGGAGCTCTGCGGCCCAGTTCCTAACAGGCCATGGACCAGTACCAGGGGTTGAGGACCACCTTGATAACTGGCCTCTAACTTGGCCCTGCTTATTTTTCTTGAATACTAACTCAGGAGGCAAAGGCAGTGTCCTGGGCTTCATATCAGTCTCTCCCCCACATACACAGCAGCCTCTTAGGAGGGGTGGTATAATGGAAAGACAACTAGCTTAAAAGTTAGAGAGGCATAGACAAGTATGGCCTTAAGAAAACTACTTAAGCTCTTGAGCTTCAGTTTCCTCAAACATAAAATGAGGATTTTATCTATCAATTAGAGTTCTTATAAGGATTAGAGAAATTTTGTGTAAAGGACCCAAGCAATGAGGATTTTTGGTCATGACTATTATTTTACTACAAAGAGATAAATATTACAGATCTGAAATCTTACAATAAATTATAGCAAACATTAATTTTTGAAATCTAGTTATAATTCCACAATATTTGTGCTAGATACTGGAATTGTAACTGTAAATAAGAAAGTACCTGCCATCGAGGGGTTTACATTCAGGTCAGGGAAGAAAGGCAAGTAAAAAGATAATTACAACACCATGAGATAAGGTCCTAAATACAGGTAAGAACAAGGTTTAAAACAAAAGAGGATACAATATTTCAGATACAGAGTTAACATATCCAGAGAGCTGGAAGAGGCAGAAGTCACACTGAAGTAGGGAGGGCTGGAAGGAAGAAAGCAGCAACAGCAAATACAGACAACTCCTTGGTGAAATTTAAAGAATGGCAGCTGTCCACTGACCGCTTAGCACTGATAGCATTTCTCCTGTTCAAATAATCAGAGCCACAAACAGGCTTACTAATTCATATACTCTCATAACATTCTGATACCCCAGTCCTCTACATTCCCCTCCCCCAAATCCTAGGTTTATAAAATATTCACACATGAAATACAATATCCAAATACAAGTATACAAGGAACAGGAATGAGGCCAGCAGCCAAAAAAGCACTGATCCACCCAGTTTAAACAAACCACTAAAAAAAGAAAAAAAGTCAATGAGCCAAATGGAGAAATTCTGAACACATGCTTCAATATTTGATGAAAAAAGAATTTTTTTTTTTTTGACACAAGGTCTTGCTTTGTTACGCATGCTACAGTGCAGTGTTGTCATCATAGCTCACAGCAACCTCAAATTCCTGGGCTCAAGCAATCCTCCTTGCTCAGCCTCCTGAACAGGTGGGACTACAAACGTGCACCACCACACTCAGCTAATTTTTTTATTTTTTGTAGAGACAGGGTCTGGTTATGGTGCCCAGGATGGTCTCAAACTCCTGACCTCAACCTCGCAAAGTGGTAGGATTACAGGCATGAGCCACCATGCCCAGCCTGATGAATTTTTTTTTTTAAATGTAAGGTGTTAATGTTATTACACGGTTTTTTAAGAATCATTTTTAGAGATAAATACTGAATATTTGTGGATGAAATAATATATCTGGGATTTGCTTTAAAATAATATGTGGGTGGCGGAAGACGGTTGAAATGTAAATGAAGACTGATAACTGTTGATAATTATCATGAGTTGATAATTGTTAAATTGGGGGATGAGTAGTACATAGGGATTTATTATACTATTCTCTCTACTTGTATATATGTCTGAGATGTTCCATAATAAAAAGTATTTTTTAAAAAGCACCAATCTAGACAGTCTATAACAGTAGAGAATGAAGTTTCTTCCTGCCTTGTGTTCATTAAGAAACCCATATACCAGAAGAAATATTTAAAAACTAATCACCAGTTCCCTTTGTTTTTATATTTCAGATACATCTTGTTTTCTCTTCAGAACCTCAAATCACAGCCTGAGCAAGAGTGAGACCCCATCTCTACTAAAAATAGAAAGAAATTAATTAGCCAACTAAAAATATATAGAAAAAATTAGCCGGGCATCGTGGCACATGCCTGTAGTCCCAGCTACTCGGGAGGCTGAGGCAGAAGGATCGCTTGAGCCCAGGAGTTTGAGGTTGCTGTGAGCTAGGCTGATGCCACGGCACTCTAGCCCGGGTGACAGAGTGAGACTCTGTCTCAAAAAAAAAAAAGAACCTCAAATCACAGAAAGGATAAATTCCTAAACAGGAGACAATGCTTATGTGTCACTCACTTTCCGACCCTTAAAGAAGAGAATTGACCCTAAGATCCCCACAATGTCCTCCAAAGGAATCAAAGGATAGTTTAACACAGAAAATTACAGCTGTGAGAGATTCATTCATTTCTTTAACAAAGAAACATTGTTTTAAAACAGCATATTAAACATTTTTTTAAATACTTTATTTTTTCTAAGTGCAGTTGGTTGCGCTGAATAAACAGAACTCCTGGCGTCCACTGCCAAGTGCTGGCTGGAAGAGCCTAGCTGCATATGACAAAGCCTTAGACAACAGGGAGGCAACTTCAAACCCAGATATGACCTTGAACCCAAAAGAAAGAAAATGGGGATAAAAACATTTTGAATATGTAAATTTTTAAACCTTTGGGATGACTAATATCTTTATCCCAAGTCTCCTAAAAATTCTGTTTTCAGCCAGCCACAGTGGCATGCCTGTAGTCCTAGGTACTTGGGAGGCTGAGGAAGGAGGATCGCTTGAGTCTGGGCTGTTGTGTACTATGCCAGTCAGGTGTCCACACTGAGTTTGGCATTAACATGCTGACCTCCTGGGAGCATGGGACCACCAGGTTGCCTAAGGAGGGGAGAACTGGCTCAGGTGGAAACGGAGCAGGTCAAAACTCCCGTGCTGGTCAGTAGTGGGATTACGCCTGTGAATAGCAACCGCACTCCAGCCTGGGCAACATAGCAAGACTCCGTCTCTTAAAAAAAAAGAAAAATTCTGTTTTCCCAAAAGCATATGTAAGGCCGGGCGCAGTGACTCACGCCTGTAATCCTAGCACTCTGGGAGGCCGAGGCGGGAGGATCGCTCAAGGTCAGGGGTTCGAAACCAGCCTGAGCAAGAGCGAGACCCTGTCTCTACTATAAATGGAAAGAAATTAATTGGCCAACTAAAAATATATAGAGAAAAATTAGCCAGGCATGGTGGTGCATGCCTGTAGTCCCAACTACTCGGGAGGCTGAGGCAGTAGGATAGCTTGAACCCAGGAGTTTGAGGTTGCTGTGAGCTAGGCTGACGCCAAGGCACTCACTCTAGCCCGGGCCGCACAGTAAGACTCTGTATCAAAAAAAAAAAAAAAAGAACAAGAGACTATTAGGTTTCCAGTTTAGTCAGGCTAGTGATTCCCAGTCCTGATTGGGGGGAGGGACATAAAGTACCTGATGATTTTTCCTCGTTCATGTTCCTTTCTGCTCTATAATTTTATGATAATAAAATTAAAAGGAGCTGGCATTTACTATAAACAACCATGACCTGGCAGGTCCTTTATAGGTATTAGCTCATTAAATCCCTTCAACAACCCCATTTTACAGATGAGAAAAATGAAGGTTCAAGACAGTGAAGTAACCAGCTCAAGGTCACCTTGCTAGTAAGTTAGCAAAGATGAGAACTCACATCTGTCCAACTTCAAAGCCTGTCCCCTTTCTGTTCTAGTCTGCTACCTTCTGTTCCCAGATTTTGCTAGGTTACAGACAACTGATTTCTTAGAGAAGTAACCTCTGGGTGGGTGAGCTGGTAGTACAATAATGATAACAAAAGATGTGAGTCAGAAACCTTGAAATTCATTTCATGTTTCCCAGTCCCTCCTTTCCTGCGGCAATGGAGCCTACCATTTTTTCTGGTTACCTACTGTTCTTCTTAATTTGGTTTGTTTCCTCTTACTCACTGACAACATACTTTTGTCTCCGAGTTGACAAAGTCACAACACAAAAGCTAAAGCTTTTGGTTACACAGGTTATCTGGCATCCCTTCCTACAAAAGAATAATAGTTGGCAGGTCCAGGTCTAAATTTAACCTTGTTCCCTCCTCTCTTGCATCCTGTGTCTTTTGTTAATACTGATTTTCAAATGTGTACACGTACATTCAAGAAGGAAAAGATTCTCGTGTGCTTAACGGAGGCCAGTGACTTACAGGTTGACCGTATACACAAAGGTTATATGTTTCATATGTCACCCATGACAAAATTAGCTATAACTCTATTAAGTTATTAGACATATAAAAAAAATCTACTGTAACTAATGTTTTTTCTTCTTTTTTCTTTGGAAACACCAATAGGTTTGGGCTAACAGTACAGAGAGAGAAAAAAAGAGAAAAAAATGAATTTCTTTCAACTATTTACTTTTCCGTTTGTATCAAATTTTCTATAAACTTAACATCTTACAAATAACAAAGAAAACTCTGTGGACATTATTTATAATTCATGTTATCTGATTTGATAAGTACTTACCTTGACCAGAATTATATATTGCTTTTACAGACTTCTTCACTTTCTGTAGAGCTGTCCTATCTTGGTCTAGAGCCTAAAAGAGAAAAACAAGGGGGAAAAAAGGTGTTGGACAATTTTGTAAATTAAAAAAAAAATGCAATAAGAAAACTCACTTATAACTGTATTTGTTTTGCTGAGCACAAAAGCAAGAGCAAACTGACATATTTACTAGCAAGGAACCATTTCAGACACTGAAGTGCCCAGGATTCAAGTATTTATGTTTTCAGGATAAATGCAGAGTCATTCCACCAATCTTAGTGTGGTGAAATGAATAACATGGTTATTTAGTCAATTATCATGCTAAGCTATGCACAGGAAAGAAAATACAAGACACCCAAGAAATCCTAAGGCTTATTTGCTTCTCTCACGAGTTTTCAATCTGTTACGGGAGAGAGGCAAGCCTGAGACATATGAATGGTACGATACCAAGGGAACAGAATATATTTTATCACTTAATGGTAATTTCTGCCAGAAAAAACATTTAAGAGGGTGTAATAAGTAGGTATGACCTGAAAAGCTTTTCACAGTGCTTTTAAGTTTGAGGATTTCTTTTAGTGTTAAAAAAAGAAATTAACTATGACATATGGTAGTTTTATTTTTAAAACCTGTTGACTAAAAAAGCGTAGTCACGGAAAATGCTGCCATGATGCTGGTAATGCTTTAAAATGATTTCTTAGATGATGAATCAAAAACAGGCACATTAATCTACTTGTGCTACAAGTAGGGGGTTTCTAGGGGTCCACTGCTGTTCTTTTTTTTTTTTTTTTTGAGACAGAGTCTCACTCCATTGCTCAGGATAGAGTGCAGTGGCATCATCATAGTTCACTGCAACCTCAAACTCCTGGGCTCAAACATCCCTCCTTCTTCAGCCTCCTGAGTAACTAGGACTATAGGCACTCATCACCACATCTGGCTAATTTTTTCTAATTTTTGTGGAGATGAGTCTCACTCTTGCTCAGGCTGGTCTTGAACTCCTGATCTCAAGCAATCCTCCCGCCTTGGTCTCCCAGAGTGCTAGGATTACAGGCGTGAGCCACCGCGCCCGGCCTGCTATTGATTCTTAATCTACGTGCTGGATACACAATTGTGTTTAATTTGTTAAAATTCAGCAAAGTGTACACTTAGGGTATGTACTCTTTTCTGTATGTGTATTACACTTCAAAAACAAGTTTAAAAAGGGGTATATTCAAAATACACAGCACTCTGAACCAATTTCTCAAAATAACTTCAAGCCCCTCTCTGCTTCCTCAAGGATCTGGGGTACACAGGCTGGGGACCTTTGGATGATGTGCCAACATTTGCAGAGCACGAGCAATAACAGTAACAATAATAAATTTGTGTACAAAAAATTTTAAAACATTAAATGTGTGCTCACATCTATTACATCATCTAAACCCTCAGAACTTAAGATGAGAAAACTGAAGCCCACAAAGGATAAGTACTTCCCTCAAAGTTACACAGGAAACTCAAGGGGGTAAATGTGATGGGAGAAGGTACCTATCATTCCCCTTCTTCTGGAAAACGGTCTTTCCTGCCATTTTCGCTCAGCTCCTGTTCTCTAATCCAATGGCTGGCCAGGTGGGCACCTGACCCATACTGGGGCTCAGAGTCCTTTCTAGGGTTTCTGGGCTTGTAAGCAATGATCACAATGCTCAGTCCCTTTCTGGTCCTGTCAGCCTAGATCCACCAGTGGTTCTGTTTCTTGATGTAAGGAAGAATCTGGCTAGAGAATGACATTAACAGAGATGGAGTACCAGAGATGGAGAGAGTCCTGTGGCATCTCAGTCCTTGCTTCTAGTTGTCCCCAAGGCATATGTCATTGCTAACCTTCTTGCAATCTGAGTACATAAGACAATAAATTCCTAAATAACATAAGAACTAACATTTATGGAGCACTTACCACACATCAGGTATAATGCTTGTTATATAAGACATATCAATTATGTAAATATATATGCTTTCAATTATCTGATCTTTTTGCACTATATCTTTACCAAAACCCTGTTAAAGTATTATCCTCATTTTTCAGACAAAGAAATGTGGTAAGCTTTCAGTAAATACTTCTAGGAAGGGAGAGAAAGAAAGATTAAGTAACTTGCCCAAGACCACAGAACCAGAAAGTACTAATGTCACATTTCACACTAATATCTACCAAGTCCCAAAGCATACGCTTTTTCTACAAGGATGAAAACCAGGGTTTTCAGATGGCAGCTGATTCAATGCTATTTCCACCATGATCATCACTTATATTCCAACTCCATAATTTTATCACAGCTATGGACCACCTGTACTTCTGTTTAATGTTATTCTTTAAATCCACTCACACCTTATTTAAAAAGTTAAATAACTGCTTTATGAAGAGCTACAATCAATGGAAAATGAAGATCACTTGCCATTAATAGAAGATGCCCTGAAAATTACTATATCCCTCTAACTATATAAAATGCTCCTCTGCTTAGCGCCTCAAGCCATCTCACATCCCAGTCATAGTGTGTATCATGCTTAAGGAAATGTTTTACTAGTTTTCAGGAAAGATAAAAATTTTGAATTATTGCAAAGATTTAAGATTTGTACTTTATTTTTTATTTATTTATTTTTTTTTGAGATAAAGTCTCACTCTGCTGCCCGGGCTAGAGTGAGTGCCGTGGCATCAGCTAGCTCACAGCAACCTCAAACTCCCCAGCTCAAGCAATCCTTCTGCCTCAGCCTCCCAAGCAGCTGGGACTACAGGCATGTGCCACCATGCCAGGCTAATTTTTTCTATATATTTTTAGTTGGCCAATTAATTTCTTTCTATTTTAAGTAGAGACAGGGTCTCGCTCTTGCTCAGGCTGGTTCCGAACTCCTGACCTTGAGCAATCCGCCCGCCTCGGCCTCCCAGAGTGCTAGGATTACAGGCGTGAGCCACCGCGCCCGGCCTAAGATTTGTACTTTAGAGAAAAGAGGCAAGATAACTAATATTTATTAAATGCTTGGTATGAACCATAAAGTATGCTAAGAAGTTTACACGGGTCACCTCACTTAATTTTCACAAAAATCCTACGAAATAAGTACTATTATTAAATCCATTTTCTAGATGAGGAAACAGGAGATTAGACAGGTTAACATGTTCAGAGTGGCAAAGCTGGAATTTGAACCCAGGTCTTTGACAACAGAGCCTCATCTCCTAACCACTACCCAATTCTGCATTCCAGCGACACCTGTGGATGAGCTGAAACTAAAAAGAGTCACATCATATGGAAGGGGACAACACACCAGTTTTCAGAGATAAATCTGAGTTAAAAAATTACAAGACATTTAGGTTGCTAGAATAGTATGAGGGAAAGAAAATAATGCACATAAGCACTCACTAAAGAGATTGAATTCAATGGGTTTATCCTTTGATGAACTGTTTTCAAGGCGACATTAAAAAAATAAATCTCCTCATTTTTTATATGCGTATTATTGCCTTTTTTCCCCCCAATGAAAAACCTTGGGCCATAGAGAAGTAAAATAGCTTGCCAAGTGTCACATACCACGTAAGAGAAGAATCAGTCTGTTCTTTTTCAACTATGCCACCTATTTGTTGAAGAAGGCACTTCCAAGTTTCCTCTGGATCTTAACATTTCTTAATTATTTTCAAGAAAGGAAGAAAGCTCTGTTTCTGTAGGAAAATAACCTACTGGTTCAGCTTTGGGAAATGATGACCACATAAGGATGGATCTACTCAAGAGAAGTTAGTGAGTGTGCTTTAATGCCCTTGCCCTTGGAGTTAACAGTTCCAAATAAGCAAAGAGAAATGGAAGATTTCAACCATAACATTTTATGAGACCATCTACCACTTCCTTTTTGGAGGGTAGGGGGAACTACAGTCTCAGAACTTTTGTTAAATGTTTTACCAACTCATCTATGAACTGATAGGGTGACTTTTAAAGCTTATCAACAGCATTCCCATCTCACAGCTACAGTCAATAAAGTCTGGGTGACATCTGCTGATATTTTTAAGCTCCAGCATTTGGCCACTGACAAAAGGAAGCCACTTAAGACACACTTTTAAGAGCCCCTTCTTTTAGAGAACCAGGGGATACTGTCCTTTAATCAAACAAGGCTCCCTCTAGAAATAACACATCTAAACATGCTACAAAGTTTCATTCCCATAACTGCCAAAAAACACTCATAGTGACATCCTTTGAAGTGTCAAATACGTAAAATTAAGTAAAAGCTAAGAGAAAAATGGCAGCTAATATAGGCAATAAAATTATTACTTCTCTCAAACCATTAAAACTATAAAATATGTACCTGCATAGATTCTAAGTATGTATCTGTAGCCGAACAACTCAAAAGGTTGGAGTGGGGGAAAGAATGAATTAACAGTCCCAGGCGCTGTGGCTCACGCCTGTAGTCCTAGCACTCTTAGAGGCTGAGGCGAGTGGATTGCTTGAGGTCAGTAGTTTGAGATTGCAGTGAGATATGGTAATGCCACTGGACTCTTAGTAAGGGTGACAGAGCAAGACCCTGTCTCAAAAAAAATAATAAAAGCATGAATTAACAAATAATAGAGGAGAATATGCTCATCTCTAATGATAGAGTAACACCTTACTGTCTAGAGCAATACAGCAACATTACATTCCCTATGTAACTGAAGAGCAGGGATGTTAATCTAGGAGAGCAATTTTAACCTCAAGATGGAAACTTTTTACTCTTATTTCTTATGTAGCCCTAACAAGTTTAGTCATTTGAATTCTAGGCACAGTGAAGATACAGGCTGTTGCAAATTAAAGAGAGACTGCTGAGAAACCACACTGATGGAAGCATTATGTTAGAGCTGGCAACCGAAAGGATTTAGAAAAATTATACCAACTGGACACAAGAATAGAAAATTCCATGATAGTCTGAGGCCACTCAGGGTAGGACATAGGACTTTCGTACGCCTCCAAGCCAAGTGGTATAGTCACAGTAGAGTGTAAAAACAGATGTTTTCTGAGACATACATGGATCTGGGACATGCTTGTTTCGAGCTCTAGGCATTTGCATCAGCTGATTCCTCTGCCTAGAACTCTCCTCCCCCAAGCTCTCTGGGTAACTGGCTCCTTCTTCTAACACAGGCCTCAGATTGAAAACCCCTTCCTCTAAGAGGCCTTCTTTGGACACCCTAAAGTAGTGTATACCTGCAGCCCACCCAAGGGGTTACTCTCAAATACACGTCATGCTATTTTTCCCATAGTGCTACCATACCCTGAAATGATCCTGTTCATGATTTATTTACTTTAATGGTATTTATTTCTCTCCACACTAGAAGAATGAAAGTTCTATGAAGTCAGGGACCTCATGTAACATATTCATGGCTGAATTTTCATTCCCAGTGTCTAGCAGATAGCAGATACTCAAAAATGCTTATGAAATGAAGCAACAAATGACTGAATAAATGAACTCCTCAGTATAATCAATTCTACAAAAAAGTCTGCAACATTAAGACTTGCCCTGAAAATAGCCGAATAAAACAGTTTTGCATTCAGAAAACACGGTCCTCTGTAATTCTTCCCCTAACAGTTTTGAATAGCCAAAGTTTAAATGTATATATATGTTATATGTTTACACAGTCTTAAATATACAAGAGATACAATCGTGCAGTGCTGAAAATAATTGTTTAACAGGATGGACAGAACTTACACATTCTAAGTGAGCTTTTATATCTTAAAATAGTTATATTAAAATATTATTTATGTTAACTAAGCAATGGCAATACTATTGTCATTATTCATTAAGATTTTCTGGCCAAGCACAGTGGCTTATGCCTGTAATCTCAGCACTCTGGGGGGCCGAGGAGGAAGATCTCTTGAGCTCAGGAGTTCAAGACCAGTCAGAGCAAGAACAAGACCTCTTCTACTAAAAATAGAAAAATTAGCCAGGCATTGTGGTGTGTGCCTGTAGTGCCACCTACTCAAGAGGCTGAGGCAGGGGGATCACTTGAGCCCAGGAGTTTGAGGTTGCAGTGAGCTACGATGACACCACTGCACTCTACCCAGGGCAACAGAGTAAGACTCTGTCTCAAAAAAAAAACCAAAAAAGCAAATTTTCTAAGTCTGTGTCACTTTCTTTTCAACATACTGAAGTAGGAAAAACTGCTCTTATTATGGGTAGATTTTATTTTTGAAAATAACCACAAGCCTCTGGAGCTAATCTTATGAATATTCTCATAGAGACATGAAACAGTGCATGACAATAAAATAATAGCACAGAATTGCCTAGAGACATGCTGTGGTAGACAGGAAACACACCTACCTTCCCAACGTTCTCTGAGCCTTCAATGTGTTAATACACACTAGTGGCTAGCACAAAGCCTTGCACAGAGTAGGTGCTCAAAAAGGACTAGCTATCATTACTCTCACCTCTGAAAGGCATTCTAAGAGAGAAAGTCCTGAAACACTTGGAGAAGGGACAGCAAAACATCTCTGAAACAAGTACTTACACCAAAGTGATTAACAAATTACATTTTTACTCACGTGGGAAAAAAAGTGCTTCCATTTTATTGATTTATGGTATATTCAGAGAAGTCTTTTAAAAAATGCATTTTAATAGATGCATTTGTGCCATAATTACCACAATGCAAATGTTCTTCTTATATGTGTTATTCCATTAATAGGGAAAGCAAGAAAATTTTGGTAGAGACTCCGATTACTTTCAGCTTTGGGCTTGTTGGGCAATCATGCTACCTTGACAGGAGGAAGGACGACTGTAGAGCAATGTGTTCAGGCTACAGCAGGGATTGGATGTGTAACAACAACCTCTACGTCTCCAAGGATGAAACAGGGACAAGGGGACATAATGTTCTCATGCAGCCTCACAGCCAAATCACTTAATTATTTATCCACTGTAATGCTCCACATGCAAGGACACACACGTATAATTATAACATGAAGGTGTAAGCTCAGAAAACAGTCCAATGTGATTGTGAAGAGAGTTGTGGATAAAGGAGCCAGAAGAAAGAATGACAACGAAAAATGTAAATTACCTCAGAAAAGGGGAGGAATACGGCAAACTATGCAAGTGTGTACCACAGGCCTTCCATATCCTCGGGTTCCATGGGGTTGGTTAACCATGGGATTTGAGCATCCACGGATTTTGGTATCCATGTATTTTGGAATCTGTGGGATTCTGGAACCAATCCCCTGGGATACTGAGAGACAACTATATCTCTCTCAACTATATCTCAACTATATCCTGAGGATCAACAAACTTGGGTTCTTACACAATTTTGCTCATTTATCCAGTAAACACGCCAGGCACTTCAATAAGTATGGGTCAAAGTGTGAAAACCAAATAGTGCATCTACCTCCACTTAAACAGCTACATGCCCCCTCGCTTCTATTTGCCACAGCAAAACAATAAAACCATTTGCTAAAACAAATGAGAAGCCTGGCACTGCTTTTGATGGGATTGATAAAGAAAGTTATTCATAAAATATTAATTCTTACCAGCCTGGGGGTTTATCCTCGCTTCTCATATCATTCCATCCTTTACCTTGTTTTTTAGGTTTTAGGTACCTGTGTCTCTTTCCCTACTCAATCAACTAAAAATCCTGTTAAGGATAGTATCAGGACAATACATGTTTGTTTCTTTCTTTACACTGAAGCCACTAAGAATTTACTTACTTGAATGTAAGGATCACACACACACACACACACACACACACACACACACTCTGGAGGAAGAAAGGATGAATGAGTTCACTGTTCAAATAAAATCAAGTCCTCACTACTGCCTGTAAAGCCCTCTGTGACCCAGTCCTCTGCCCTCTGACTTCTGTTCCCACACTCTCTACTACTCATTATGTTCCAGCCACACCCACAATCTTTCTAACCCCATAACTTGTCCCACCTCAGAACTTTTACAATTGCTGACCTCTCTGCTGAAATCCTTTTCTCAAAACTCTTCCCCCAAATCTCTGAAGGGACCTGGCCTGTGCCTTCTCTTTTTTCCAGCATTTGGCTCTAATGTCATCTCCTCAAAAGTCCTTTCTGACCACCCGACTCCCAGTCGCTCGCCATTCATTACCCTCTTTTACTCCCTGTATAGCACTAACACTCTCTGAAATTATCTTATTGTGTGCTCCCACATTTACAATCTGTCCTTCCCACTAGACTGTAATCCCTCAAAGAAGGTGTATCTGTCCTATTCATGGCAACGTCACCAGCACTGAAAACAGACTAATAGGAAATGCTTAGGAAATATCTGTTAAATTAATTTTAAAGACTTGCGTTAGTCAATGATCTAGCTGGAGGGCTGAAACAAGGATGTGCAGATCACCCTGTTGTAACTTTCTGTTCCAGATTAAAAGGCCCCAACATGTAGCATGGTATCAGACCTACAGGAGCACTCAGTAAAAGCTGACCAATGAACAAGCAAACAAATGGGTAGTGAAAGAATGAATACTTTTCTTATGTCTGTGCCTGACATCTGAGGACTTGCAGGTGGTTTCAGGAAAACTGTGGCCAGAGTATACTACAGGGTATGTACCCCCTCTTGCCCTCTCCTGTACTAGTGAAGATGGTCCCAGAACCTCCTGACTACTTGAAACTAAAACATGAATGCCCATTTCTGGGGACTGCAGAAGAATCCAAAATGACTACGTGAGTACGATGAATCCTGCCAAAGCAGATTTATCCTCTCACCTGAGAGGGTAAAGGCAGTGGTCACAAATGAAATTAAAACCCAACTAGTCTGAAAATATTTCTCATCATTTCCCCCAAATACAATTATCTTTCTATTTATTCATTCACCCAAGAAACATTCACTAAGCAGTGGCTATGGATTAGGCAATAAGGATACGGAAGTGAATAAAATACAGCCTGTCTGTATGGGTAGCATGGGGTTCCAGGGATAACAAAAAGAAAGCGAAAAGGAGAAAGAAAAGAAGGGAACTGACACTAAGGGTGCCCAGTGTGGGCCAGGCGCTGCTCTGGGTCCTCTCCATCCTCAACGCCTGCAATACAATATTCATGGAGAAGACGATATTCATGGCACTCTACCTTACACTCTTCTTAGAACAAGCAAGGAAGGAACAAGCTAAGGAAGAAGACACGAAAGACAAGTCGAGGCAGAAAGCACAGCAGAAACAGGATCTCAAAGTACAGCCTCAATTATATCAGTATGAGGAGCTGAAGTGTGGGGTGCTAAGAAGCATCCGTGCGACAATTATATAACACCAGCAGTTACAGGAGGGTTCAATCAGGCAGCAACACCCAGGATACCTGTCAAGAGAGGACGAACAGGGCAACAGCAGCTTATAGGAAAGGAAGAGGTAAAGATGTTATCAGTTGTTAGTTTCAAGATTAACATAAGTTGAATTAGGCTGCTAGGCAAGGGGAAATGACCAAGCTAAAATAAGATTTGATTTGCATAACACAGCCAAAAAATGGAAAGTTGACACAGTCACCCACAAATGAAGGATGTAAGCTGTTTATCTGTGTTGTTTTAGACTATAAGAATTATCCTGCACAGAGTCCAGAGTGCTCACCATTACACTATGGAGCCACAAACACAGAAGCATTGATCTTTGGAACAGGACTGAAAGTCCAGAGATGAAACCAGCTGCATACGGTAACCTAATCTTTGACAAACCAGACAGAAATATATTTTGGGGAAAAGAATCTCTTAAATGGTGCTGGGAAAACTGGATAGCTACATACAGAAAAATAAAACTGGATCCCTAACTCTCACCTCTCACAAAAATACACTCAAGATGGTTAACAGACCTAAACCTGAGGCATGAAACCTTAAGAATCCTAGATGATGATGTTGGGAAGACCCTTTCAGACATCAGCCTAGGCAAAAAATTCTTGAAGAAGACCTCCAAAGCAATTACCGCAGCAACAAAAACAAACAAATGGGATATGATCAAATTAAAAAGCTTCTGCACAGCCAAAGAAACTATCACTAGAGCAAATAGACAATCTACAGAATGAGAGAAAATATTTGTTCTCTACACCTCCGACAAAGGTCTGATAACAAGAATCTACCTGGAACTCAAAAGAATTAACAAGAAAAAAATCGAACAACCCCATCAATAAATGGGCAACAGAAATGAACAGAAACTTTTCCAAAGAAGACAGAATAATGGCCAGCAAACACATAAAAAAATGTTCAACATCTCTAATCATTAGAGAAATGCAAATCAAAACCACAACGAGATACCACCTAACCCCAGTGAGATTGGCCTCTATCAAAAAAAGATACGAAAGTATGTAATTTTGTATCCAAGATACACAAGTATGACTGCTTAGCATAACTGCAATAGCTTTTTATCAGGTAATTGAGAAGGAATAAAATTTTATTGCACAAGTATTATTGCAGTATGGTTACTTTACTTCACAACCTATCTTTTGAAATTTCATACATCTCCCCTGGATTTTGAAATTTTCTTAAAATTTATAGTGCATCAATAACATGAATCGATTCAGGGCTGTTGGGTGCTGGTTTTATCTTGCTTTTCCTTTCGTGTGAACTGATGGAATAAGGTGGCAGATCACTTGCTTCGGTGTATATGACTACTTTAACTTAACAAACACCATCTGGAGGAATAGAAACCAGAACATTTGCATACATCTGGGCATAAATAACATGTTGCTATAAAAATGATTAATAATTGTATTTAGGAGGCCACAATTAACTATATTTACATCTTGGTGCCAGTAGGAGAGGTGAAAATGAATATTTATCATTCCTACCTTCCCTTAATTTAAAAAGGCTGTTAACTAATGTTGTAACCTATGTGAGCAATATTTCTGAAAAGTTTAACGTAAAAAATGGATGTTTTCCTTCTTTCATTCTCTGTGGTAGAAGGTACAAAAGCACATTAGATGATTATTTTTAAAAACCACTTTCAATCCAGTTTTTATGTATATATTTTTGATGCAAAGGAAATAAACACTTTTTTATGGTAAAAAAAAAAAGAATTATCCTTAAGATTCGGATTATTCTGCTTTCACAGAGATTTCAATCAGAAACATTTAATGTCATCTAAGGCTGTGGTCCCCAACACCTGGTCTGCGGAGCCAGGTGCCACCAGAGAGGTGTGATGCTGTGGTCACAAGCACAGGCTTTGAGACCAAAGAGACGTGTCACTTCCTGCTTGGCCAAAGAGAAATCTGAGTATGTCCTGTGTGACCATGGTCAAACTAGTCTCCCCCATGATACTAATGGCACCGTCAACGACCTCCTCACACAGCACATGGCACCGAGAGGTGCCTGCTCCTTTTCCTTCTTTCCCCAATGGTCTCAGATTCTTATCTGAGCTCATTCTTGCCTCCCTTCTCCACCATACTGATGATCATGATTATAAATGACATTATGTCACTGTCATCAATCTTACATATTATTTAATCCTCACAGTAATTTATGAGAAGGTTCCTATTATCCCTGTTTTACAGATGAGAAGACTGAAGATCAGAGTGGCCCTAGATCATACAGCTAGTAAGAGTAGAGCCAAGATTCAAAACCAGGTATTTGTGTCTTCCTGACCCTAAGACATGTATTTATAACCAAGTTGCTCTCCAACCTTCCTACCTGACACAGTGGGGTCCAAAGGATGGAGGACCCTTAAAAAAAAAAAAAATCCAGCCAAGGAGTCGTCAATCAGGCTATTAGACAAACAGCTTCAAAACCCTTTTCCTTCCCATTCAAGGAGGCTCTCTAAAAAACAGTCAAAGAGTAGGTGAGATTGTTATTTTCCTTAAGACCCTTAAGTAGCTCTTTAAAGGCGGGGAGGAAAAGATAAAAAGCAAAGTGGGAAGAGTAAACTTACAGGCCACTGGGGTTGTGCCACCCAAGCAGGTCAGACTTGAACTGCACATCAACCGTTTCATGTAGGTCCACTGGCTAAATATTTTGCTTGGCATAGAGTGCTAGTCTGTGGCATACAGTGCTAGTCAAAACCACAGAGGAGCTTTCCACTTAGCTTCAGGCATATCCTGGGAACTGCGGCCTTCATGGACTACACTAATGGAGAATTAGTCTTGATAATAGGTATGATTTTCACTAAAACTGATTGCTAGCATGTGCACCTGCACACAGAAAATAGGTTTAATATTAATAACCAACCACAACAACACATGGAGATGCACAGGCTTATAAAAGCTTCTAGGTGCCCTTTAATATATCAGTGACTCACTGAAAAACACGACTGAGTGATAGAAAAATCCTTATTAATCTAATAAGACAAACATTAATAATGCCCTTTTAGAGATGAAGAAATTGAGTCAGAAAGTAGGGGGCCAGAGACAAATAAAACTAGTAAATGGCAAAATCAGGCCTTTAACCCCAAAAAGTTTAACTCCAAAGTTTGTGTTCTTTCTGCCATATCTAACTGCTTTTCCATTTAAAAAACATGTTTTATTCCACTTCTTATCATGTCCAAGTATGGTACATGCTAGGCTTTCTATAGTTGGCTCATTTACCCAGCTTCTGAGGACAGAAGTTTGAAAGGAATACAAGCTATAAGCCACTGGAGACTTCTCCACCTCAGTTTTGAGTTTAGACTTATTGTTTATTCACCAAAACATCTTAGAGCTGTGGACCGCAGATCTGGTCATGGTGAACCAGTGTTTTGTTTTGTTTTGTTTTAACAAAGAGAGACAGACCTAATTTGGCAGAGGAGATCAAGAAGCCCCAGGTATGTTTTTGCGTAGAGATGATTACCAAAAATTAAGGATTGCTTCTCATGAAAAAACTGATCTGGTTAAAAGACAACAAAATGACTTAGAGCAGCAGTTCCTGTACTGTGATTTGTAGAAAATTGTTTCTGAGAGTAGCTGGAAAGTATTCTGAGGGAAAAGAGTTAATAACAAATTTGGAAAACACTACATTCTGACAATATCTTTTTCCTGGAGATATTTAATGCATGTCAGAATATCAAAGATCGGAATGTTTTTAAACAAACATGTTTAACTCTAAGTTCCAACAATTTCCAATTAAAATAACATAATTAAATAATTAAAATCATAATGCTTTGCTTTTATTTTTACACATTTACAGAACAATGTTTGTTGGAACACCAATATAGAAAACTCTGACTTAAAAAAAAAATCTAACAAAGTCGAAAAATATACTAAAGAGGTCTGATAATTTTCTAATGTCAACAACAGATACTATCAGGGAAAAAGATAAAGGATTGCAATTAATTTTCACAGGGCCAACAAAACCAAGACAAAAGGACTAAGAGGGAAAAATAATTACAACAAAAATCATGGGCAAAGGTTGACATCTCTAATATATTTAGGATGTGGAATTCTTAATATTGCTGCTATAGAGACCCAGAAGAACAGAGGGACAAAAGACATTAACCAAGAAACTGAAAATAGCAAACATATGCAAATAACTTCAACTACACTGATATTTTTAAAATTCCAAGTAAAACAATAATGAAATCTCATTCTATAAAAAAAGTGTAAAAGTGTAAAAAAATAGGAAAAAAATGATAAAACGATGAATGGAGAAGCTTCAGGGAAACGGCCACAGTCCACATAGAGGATTGCAAATGTGACTTGCATTTCAAGTCACAAAACTGCCCTTATATTTGACACGGTAATCCCATCCCTGATAATTTCTATCAAAACAACTACCGCCATTTTCTCAATAAACAAAAAGGAGGGGGAAAATGACTGTATTATCAAGTGATCTACATCATTACCAGTGTTTTATATAAAAAGAAGTAACCCAAATCCAACAACAGTAAACTGGTAAAGTAAAATACAACAGCAATAGAAAGGGCTATATGGTTACTAAAAATTATATAAGGAACAAACAGAAAGGACAAAGGCCTATCATTTATTGTCTATTATGTGATATGTGCAAATATTATGAAATACCATAATTTAGAGTATAAAATTACATGTATTATAACAATGTGAATTATCCAGAAATGTCACATTTAGAGAGGTACATATAGATGTCTAAAAGTTGTGATAAGCTGTAATTAGGAAAATTTTTTCTTTTAAAATAATTTCCTTATACAATATTACAAGGTTGATACAGCACTTGTAATTTCTTAAGCCTTTTAAACAGGGTCTTGTAATACATGCAATGCCTGTTTTTTCCTGAGCAATTTCAAAAGACCCAACGATATGTTAACTTTCATAGAAAATGAAGGAGAAATGGTACATGCTCTCAGTAATCTCCATGTCGCCTTGCAAACTGTACATTTAAAAAATTAGTAGAATATTGTGTTTCAAGAGCTCCTGTCTAGGGCCAAAAAGAAAACTGTAATCACAGCAATTACCTTGTGAACCTCTAATTTCTGTTGTAGTTCTAAAGTTTGGAGTAGCAAACCCACCCACAAGCACCACTGCTCTTTCATCTTGAAGCAATTTCAGCTTCATTCTTGGGAAAATAATAATTATAGGTACAACAAGGTATTTAAAGACTAAAAAAAAGTAGTCACGAAAACACCATTTCTATGTTATAACACAGTGAGCGTTCCTTAAAAGAATTAAAACCTAGACCAGAAAGAAGTTCCCTGAGTCACATTTTCATAAGAAAGTAAGAATTTATCAGGATTCTACCTTAGAAGAGAAATGGAGTTTTTGATGGTGAACAGATTGGAAACCACTGAGCTAGTTATTAGTCTTTTTTTTTTTTAGCTTCCCACCAGGTCTAAGATCTTACAATGTCCTACCAAAGCTATAAATAAGTCTAGGTCTTCACCTGATGATTCAAATTATGCTACTGATGGCTCATAGTCATTTAGACTTAGTCGCACAATATTATCTAAGATGGAGAATCATGTAACTACCAACTAGACACTGGGATTTAAGTAGGGTGGTTTGGAGCATACAATCTAGAGCCAGACTGCCTGGGGTCAAATCTGGCTCCACTACTGACTCATTTACATGACCTGGGCCAGTTACTTCACCCAGTTGTGCCTCAGTTTCTTCATCTGTAAAACAGGAAAATTTATAGTAACTGATCCCACGGAGTTGCATGGATTGAGTAAAGAAATTCATATAAATGAATTTTAGAATGGTACTTGGAACAGAACAAGCCCTCAAGAAATGTTAGCTAGAATTTGCAGATACAAATACCTTGATTTACTTTTTCCAAGGTTTCCAAGAGGTACAAAGTTAGCAATAACAATTTTTACATGAGTGGGGCGGTGCTACTACAGAAGGAAAAGAAAAGGGAGATGTCGATACTAAACCTTCCACTCAGACTAGTTTTTTAGATCAGTGATCTCCCTAGAACGTAGCACACAAGACGGTCCACTGTGGTGTGGGAAGAAAAACAAAACCTGTTTGTAATTTTTATGTTATGTAATTATATGGTATTAGTATAGAGAAAATATATATATATATATGTATACATGTATATGTATAAATGTGAAGATGGAATGCATGCTCAAAAAGGTTTTGCAAATGAGATGCAAAATTTTTAGAAAACATTGCTCTGTTAACTTAAGATTCTACTTTCTCTTAAATATTTCAGGGAAAAATATGAAGATAAAACATCCTAGTCCTATACATTCAGAATAATTCAACAAATATTTACTGCTTGCCACCTATGCTTGCAAGTATTGTGGGAAAAGTGGAGTGAGACTTGACAAAAACACAGCCCAGGAGCTGTTTGGTGTCTGTACAGAGAGAAGGTGACGTTATTGTCCAGTGTTTACGAGGACACTGCCAAGGATGCCAGTGGGTTTTTCTTATGTCGTAGCAACCAATCTAGTAACTTGGAACTTAGGACACAGGATGGCATCAAATGGCATTAACAATATTAAAAAATAAAACAATGTCTTATATTTTCTTGTCACTTTTGCCATTTCATTTGATTTTCCCAACTGCCTATTATCACCATCATCCCTTTCTGAGGAAATTAAGGCTCTTTAGAGAGACTAAGTGATTTTCTACATGAATAATAATCGTAAAACTCATCTCTCATATCAAATTTGATTTTTTAAAAAATCATTCTGTTCAAAGATGTCCCACAACCTTAAACATGTCATAATGCTAAAAGCAAATAAAAATAGATATTTCTCTTATAAATCTGTTTCCTACTTACCACAAGGCACTCAGAACACCTGCTTTACCGGCAAAAAGAAAAACTCCAGACAAGTTCATTTTTATTTTGCTTTTTTTAACCATAATGCCAATCGAATTAAAAATAAAAACAATAAAAATTTACTCATAACTTTACCATTCTAAAACAGTTTTCTTTTTTTGTTGACTTCTCAGCTGTTTTAATGTACATGTTCTCTATGTAACTAATCAATGTTTTACATGCAAACTGTATTCTGCTTTTTCACTTAATACAGTTAATTTTTTTCCCTGCATGTCCATGGCCATTACCACTTCAGCAGCTGCACAGCATTATAACACTATGATGTTTCATCTTGTCTCCTATACATTCCTGTTTTTGAAAATTAGCTTAACCGCCAGTTTTTACACTTTCATAACTAAAGGTATTATGAAAGCCAAATTTTTGGCATGATGTCAAATAATGAAAAGTTGCTTTTAGTAAGGATAACTTAAAGTTGCGTATGTTTTAAAACATGACTATGAAGTATCAGCAGGCACTAATATTTTTTAGTGTATTAATAATTTCATGTCCCTAAGTCACAACACTCACAAAAAGTCTTAAGTTTTTGACTTCTATAAAGCTGGTCACATACCAGAAATGTCACAAATATCTATCTAATCCTCTTGCAAATTATATTTGGGTGCAATTTAGGATAGTGGTTAACTCAAAGTGTAGAGAATTTAAAAGAGCACACTGGCTAATGTGAAACACCCCCCTCCCCAGGCCCCAACAGCTGGTCCTTAACGTGCATTCTTTCAAGTAATGCTCCCTCAGGAGGCCCCATTCAGATACAGTGTCTTATGAGAAAGAGAATGTTCACAGACCCTGGGAACTACTGATGAGATACCAGACTTTGCCCTGTAGCATTAATGAATATTATGCCCCACTGGGTATTGTTTCCATAAATGTAAATCTTCCTGTTCATAAGAATTGAAGAAGTTTTTTATAAATCAAACCTCTGAAATTAAACGTTTTTTCCTGGAAGATGCACATTAACACTTCAGAGATGCATTCCTCGATACATGTCAGCTGTTTTGTTTTATGAGCATGGGTTCTTTTGTAATATGAATGATCACTATCACTCTCTTATGTTCCTGGCTCATGTATTCAGACTTTTGGTCTACCAAGCTTACTTAAAATGAGGAAGCATCTACAAAGCATTTGAAAAAAGCCCTCCATCTCCACTCTGTGAATTCATTCATTTGGCACGCTATCCCAGAGTCAAGAAATACAGAGATGACCCCTGACTTCGTTGGGGATTGTTATGGGTTACCTCTGTCATGTTTATTACGTAGCTGGATATAAAATGTTTTTACATATGAATGTTTCTCTATAGAATGACATTTGGAGATAAATTTTCCAAGGCAAAAATGAATTCACCTAAAAGCAAAGCACGTAGTAAATTTTAGAAAATATTTAAGACAAGTTACTTGAAGGCAGGAAGGGTAAAGAAAATTCAGTGTCTTTGTCCTGAATATATATAAAAGCTTTTATTTAATTACAGTTTGTGGATTGAGTTATACTGTAACAGGAGAGAGACAGTCTCCTTTGAATGATTTCTTTAATATACTGCTAGGAGTAAAATTAAAGGGATATTGATGGTTTAAGAAGTAATTTCCATTTCCAATACCAACATTAAAAAAAAATGGAGCTGGGGTACAAGGCACAAGAAAGCATCGCTTCTTATGATCCATAATTTAATAAAAAATGAAGTTAATTGTTTTCCAAATATCCATACTGAAGATACAATAAAGTAACATGTTTGGTGGGCACTTCTTAGGAGCCTGATTGGGCCCAGAGTAGTAAATATAATGTATACCCTTAGGTATGCCTTTCACCCCATATAATACAGCTACTATGGTACCACTTAGCACGATGTCAAGCAACACTTCACTATCTACACATCTAGAGATTCCCCAAATTACTCCACTACTCAAAAGTAAATAAACCTTTTCTCCACTACCCAGTAAGGTCCACTACGAAAAGACAAGTGGTTCAAAACCAGTCACAGTCCAACTACATTAAATCATACACAGTTTTGCTAAGGTTTTACAAAGCACTACTCTGGAGGACCTGGCATGAGGAATAGTACTTCACGACGAATATTTCATTCCATACATTTCTCTCTGATAGGTGTGGTGAAGTACAGGGTTTATACACTTTCACAGATTTAGAATATAGTTAAATTTGAGAACTAGTCACTTAGATCAGTTATTTCCCAAAATCTGTGCCCAACTAGCCCAATTAATGCTGTGGAAAAGAGCGATTTATAGTCAGTAAGTTTGGGAAATGCTCCAAACTATACCCTCTTTTGGAGATTCACAGAGCATGAATACATTAAAAGCTCATGAGAATCCTGTTTAGAAATTTATTTTTTCTTAGAACTAAGAGATAAAAGAATTAAAAAAAAATTTAATACAATATTTTCCAAAATTACTTGGCCTCAAAAGTACCCCCCCAATTCTATTTTTCAGAAGTGCCTACTAATCTCAGAACTATTATAGTTCTCCACATAATACATTAATACAGACTTGGATCATGATATTCCAGAAAATCTGTTAGTTAGAGCAGAGATAGCAAATGAGTGGCCCAGAGTCCAAATTCAACCCACATGGGTATTTTATATGGAATACATAATATCTTCTGCAAATTTTTGAATTTTTGAAACATTTAAAAACTTGGGATATTTAAAACAAAAATCCAGACAGTCTGCTTTCACTATAAAAGGCCTTGGTTGAGATGAACTCACCTTTTTCTGGTAACAACTATCAGTCAGGTCTAAGGAGGAGATGCCATTTTAGGTTCTCCAGCTTCCACTGAACCACTAGGTCCATGCCAGTCACTGATGCCTGGCCCTAGCTAGCTCCACAATGGAAGATGGCAGGGTACGTTTAGGATGCTTGAAGAGAAAATTGACGTCAATCAGCCCTTCCTCTCAGTCTACCTCCTCTATGATGCACGTGGCCCAGGACAGTTTGCCAAGGACAGCCTCTATTTACACTCCTTGCCTTGGCATATTTAATAATGCAGGCACCCTCACTCTTGACCCATTTTGAATAGCTTAAACATACACTCTAGCTGTGAGGCCATGACAGACCACTCTGATGTTCACTTATACCCTCCACCCCCAAGTTCTATGGACATGTTTTAACACTGAGTATATCCTTCACTACTTTCCAGTTGTTTCATGTGAGTGTAGTGCAAATGACAGAAAGGACAGCCCAGACAACCTGGTCTGGGTTTTGGCTCTGTGAGGGTGGGGCATGTCTCCTAATGCCTCTGGAATTCAGAATCTTTATCCTATTATTTTCCAGGGTAAATGGGAGGATCAGAGATGCACCACAAGTGCTTGGTACACAGCAGATGCTCAACAAATAGTACTTATTAGTTCTGAGAATGTGTCTCCCCGTAATTATGATGGCATCTTTCACAGCTCTCTTATAATCCAAAGAAATTGTTTTGGGTTCTCATGACAGATACATAACATATGTAGTGGTTGACTGACTGACATTTCTTCCCCTCAAAACTCAAGAAATATCCTTGTTTCAATTCCCATGTTTTGTATTCTTCCCCTATGCAACCCTCCCTCCCCTGCTAAATTTTGGGGCAAGTGGTAGAGAGGTCTTTTCCCCATTTGCTCTATCAATTCCGAATATAAATTCCAGAAGGGCATATGTCCATTTGCTTACAGTATTTTTAATGTTTTGAGGGCTAGGGGTAAGAAAAGAACTCTAAAGAAGAAAGAAGAAAAAATCTCCCTCAGAGTATGGTTCACAGAATTCAAGAACTGAGTTGATTTGAGAAGTAACAATCTGCCTATAATTTAGAGAAATAATGTGATGACTCACTCACTAAGATGGGCTGGATTTTTTTTACAATGTGCCTTGGGATTTCTAAATATCAGAGAATGTCCCTTGGGATTTTCCCCTGAAGTCTTTATTTGCTCACAACAAGCTTCAAACATTCTCCTATTTTCCACTCAGTTTAAATTCGTCTCTTTTCACTTCAGCTAATAAGTAATTTCTCATGAGTTAGTGCTATGGAAAGAAAACCTCAATGCGGATGCTAAAAAGCTTAAAATTCACTTTAAACCCTTGCCAGTCCTCTTTTGTGAGACTATTCTTGAAATTGTCCTGGATGGAAGGCCTCTACTGCTGACTTTTCTCCTAAGTCTGCAGCTAATACCCAGGGAATAGCTGGGCAAAACAAAAGAAAGCAAGGCTTTGATCCAACAAGGGCCCTTTATGGGTTGGTTATGACTATACAAGAATTTCAAGTAAAATTAGCATAAATTAGAACACCGCTGTTCTTAAAAATCCAACCTAATGAACCGTCATTATCTTGTCATGCTTGCTGACTAGCTATGCAACATTGCCTCGCATGACTTGCAAACATTTTAGTTTCTTATAATGGACAAGAAGAGGAGGGAGTATTTGCATTTCTACATCATCTTCACCTGAGAAAGAAATTATAAAAGGTTAAATTAGATCCTAGTTCAATGAACCTCACACTTACAGGGCAAGAATTTCAAGACAAGCAAACTGTATGCTTCTGGATACTTCTTGTGAGGATAAACATTAAAGCTTTCAAACTGCACTGATCTAGTAGCTTTAAGGTACACTAAAAATTATAAAAAAAATACCTTATCAAATGACTCTTCTCTTTTCCAAAAATTTTTGGGATAATGAATAGAGAATATGTTAAATTCCTGTTTTCTTTTTAAAAGGAAGAAAAAAGGAAAATCGATGTTTTTCCTTTATATATTATCTGGTTAGGAAAAACAACATTAAGAACCTTTTTTTCCTTTCCATTCAGTACTCCCAATATTTCTTGTTATTTCTGTTGACAGGATAAGGTGTTTACAATGTAAGGTGTGTAATGATGCATTGATTCTATCTGAGTCCTGAGAGTATTTAAATAGGGGGTATATTCTGTACTCCCACAGTCTCGTCTGGCCAATCACTGACTGCCCTCTGATTGCTGAGCTTAACTAGACCATAAGCTTTGTGTCAACAGGTGTTGGTCTTCTACTTCTCTCGCATCCACTGCAGTTCAGCCAAGCTCTATGCTAACAATGTTTCAGCCAATTCTGTTTCCAAGAGCCAAAAGCTCATCCCATTTTACTGAAATGTAGAGCTGGGAAGACCTTAGATGCCATATTCTCATTGCCATATTTTATTTTAAAACAAATGCAAAAACTGAAATCCCAAGAGGTTAAATAACTTGTCTAAGTTCACACAGTTTGGACAGTTCAGTACCAGAACTAAACCCAAGTGTGGCTCCCACTTCTGTGGCTTTTCCCTCTATCAAGAGGCAACTAGAAGTCCAGACTCTGTGGCACACTGGCCCCAGGCTGGCACTTACATTCCTCAGCTCAGAAACTTGAAGAGTGGGCTTAAGAAGCATGGATCGATTAGGCCTCTAAGGAGATCCATAGTCTCTGCGTGCCGAACTACGCACCCTCTCCAGCCACTGCACTATGGCATGAACAAAGTTACACCAGGAGCACACCCAGCCACAGGATGAACACAGTGCCTCTTTCCAAGGCATTGAAGATTTGCAGGAGAAATAACAGTTTTACATTAGAATAGATAAAAACTATAGTGTGGTATCCTCCTCAAGATAAAACATATTTCCAGGAAATTCCAAGGCCTCTTAGGGTCTCCTACTTCTCTAGGAACCTCAGGAAGAGATGTAGTCCACACTGATTGAACTATATGTACTCGACAACAGTGCTGGAGCAGTAGAGCAATTAATAGTGAAAAAGTATGAGCACCTCTACCCACCTAGACCCCACTGTGAAAACGCCATGTCAGTGAGACCATGGAAGAAATCTGCTGGACCTTTAGTTCCTGAATGCCCTCTCACATTCCAAGGATCTTACCACTCTGAAAGTGATTCCAGTGTTTAAATACATGTACGGCTATATGTGTGTACACATGACACTACAGCCCCTAAAGATAAGCCAATCACTTTGGTGCTCAAATGAACAGATAATGTCCTGAAAGGAAAAGATACTACCCAGACGTGTTGGTCTCCAACATGGAATCTTCCTATTGCTACTTTCAGCTAACTTGATAACCTAACCACTCTACAAAATCCAACTCTACCTCCAGGGGGTAAGTTTGAAAAGGACTAAGAAGAGAGGTATCAGGTGGTGGGAGGCTTGGGAAATTCTGGAATGGGATTCTACATGAGCAGGGGGCAGGAAGGTAGGCTCAGGTAAACCTAGGGCATCTCTGATTGTGAGCACAGATGGCCAGGAAGATCTCATACATGGGATATCTAACATCTACTCTATCTGTCTAAAATAGAGGCTGACAACCCCTCGGGTGGAAGTACCCTGAGGCAATCATATAGTCAACACAGAGTAAGAGTTTCTGACATACAATATAATCTCAAGAGTTCATTCAAACAGTGTGAGTGCCTATATGGGAGCCTATATGTGGAGAAGGCCAAGGGATCTGGGGCAGGAAGATTCTGAAGGAGTCAGGATTAATAGTCAAAGAATCTCTCTCTCTTCCTATCTTAGTTTTTGTTCTTTTTCAGTTCCATGACTACTGATAGTTGACCCCTTCCCCCAGAAACTTTATAATTTTTACATATTGTATATACATAACAAACACTTGCAGAATCAATAAAACAAATGTGGCCAACAGGTATAAAAGGAAAAAACAAATGAACTTTACAATTACTAAAAAAACTTAAAAGATTTTATGTTCCAAGGCCAGGTGCACTGGCTCACACCTGTGATCCCAGCACTCTGGGAGGTCAAGGCAAGAAGAGTTTGAGACCAGCCTGAGTAAGAGCGAGACCCTGTCTCTACTAAAAATAGAAAAATTAGCCAGGCGTAGTGGGTCACACCTGTAGTCTCAGCTACTCGGAGGCTGAGGCAAGAGGATCACTTGAGCCTAGGAATTTGAGGTTGTAGTGAGCTATGATGATGCCACTGCACTCTACCAGGGGCGACAGAGCGAGACTCTGTCTAAAAAAAAAAAACAAAAAAACTATGCGTTCTAAAAGTTAACTGCTAGACATGGACAATATAGTAGAAACTATGCATACCTTTTTCATCTGCTAACAAAACCAGTACATGAGGAAAAAAATATATTTCATAAATTGTCTTCATGTTTCTAATGCTGCTAAAAAAGAAAAGTACATGTAGGATTTCAGATAGGTTAGACGAAAGATTTATTCACTGTCCTTTTCAGTAAACATTTGGGATGAAAAGTAATTCTTCATTAAATGTGAAATTTTTTGAATGTCAGTTGGAATTCCTAGTTCCTCAAATGTCTTTAAGTAATATTTAGACTGTAAGAACCGCTCATTTTCTACGATCCATGTTGAGATAAAAGCTGTCACAAAATTTTGACAATATTTATAAAATAGGCTCCATTGAAAATTCCCCAAAAAGCTGTAACAGAACAGACCTCAAATACAAGTTTATCTTCAGATGCATTTTTAAATGCTTCAAATTTTTTATTTCTGCAGAAGGATAAACATAAAAGCCTGTTCCATGACCCTAAAGACAGGATTTCCTTGAATGACACGCTGATGAAAAATGCAAACCAATGGAAAGTCTTGATTCATTGTACCAAAGTTTACTAAATTCCAACCAAAGGTCTGCCCTGTATCAAGAGAGAAATAGCTCTGCAGACCAAGTTACCTTTAACCCCTTGCCTTGAGAATATTTCTGCTTTTTTAACATGGAAACACAGAAAGAGATCTCCCAGAATACTTAACACATTCCTTAATATGAATAGCTCCCATTTACTTGGCATATAGTGTCTGATTATGTGTGTTGGATCACAACACCTACCCTTCAAAGAGCCCTAAGTCAAAGATCAGGTAACCAGGTTTTGTATTAATACCAAGGGACCACACTTTTCCTCCTAGCTACAGCTAACTGAACTACGGAAGGCAGCACGGTCAAGGGCTTCCTAGAAACCCACAATGTGGCTGGAGAAAAGAAAGATGAGCTGGGCCAGTCAGATCCTACGCTCTCAGGAATTTGAACTCGAAAAGAGAAAAGAGAAGGTGACAAACAGGTCATGATGGGTCATGCACAAATCTTAATGAAAAAACACAGACTATGACCAAGCAGAATAAAAAAAGATATAGAAAACAGAGGCAGGTCCTGGTGAGGGATGAGTATGAAGAGAATGAAACACACACAAAAAAAGAGACATCACTGCGAGAGATCAGGAGGTTGTTGTAATCCCCCTGCCCCCACACCACTACTTTTGAGTAAGTTTAAGTGAGCCTCTGCTCACTTAGAAAGTCTAGCTGAAATGGTTCTCTTTGTCATTTCATTTAAGTCTCACAACAACCTATGAAATGAGTATTAATTAACCTCTGCAGGCCTCAAAGCTATTAAATAGCAAGATCAGCAAATCAAGCTTCCCAATGTCTTGCTCCAAAGCCTAGGGCTTATTCACCAAGCTATCTGCATTTCATAGTAACAACTGCCAGTTCTGAGTGCCTTCTATGAGCTAGGCACACAGAGACACTTCACATATGTCATCAATCGGTTTTACAAGATTTACCTTGCAAGGTAGGCACATTCATGATTTCACAGGTGAGGAAACCAAGGTTCAGAGAGGCTAAGTGGCTTGTCTAAGGTTACACAAAAAATAAATGGCCGTCCAATGATTCACACACAGGCTCTTCTTGCTACACACCTCTGTGGTGTACATACTGACAACTGAGATTCTAATCCCTGTTAAAAGTGACGAGAAGGAAAAAAAAGCACAACTGGAAAAGCCAGAGGATTCCTAAACATAACAGACATGACATGGTGTGGAGGTAAACAGACAGACACACGTGTTTCTTGGGTGCTACATCCAGATAAGGAGGAAAAGAGAATGAGATTTGAGAACACTGGAGTTGAGCTTAACCTAAAGACAAACCAAATCAGGAATGCTAGCCACACACAAGATTAAACAACTGAGCCTCTTAAATTGGAAGCATTGGAAATTGAAAGAGAAAAGTGCTGATGCCTCATCTCACCCACTCCTTCCACGGTTTACCTGGTAGGAAGATGCTACCCGGGTCTATACAGAATCCCGTGGTCACCAGCACTCTGTTCAGATGGACACGACCAACTCTCAGATTGGCCTAGCCCTCTTGTTCCTTGGTCAGCAAAGGTGACGTCACATAAGGCAGTGTCATGTCTGGCAGCTAACTTGGGCAGTAGGACTTACCCTCCCTCTCCTCTACCTGGTTAGGTAACAACAAGTGCTTGGAGAACTGGCCCAAGCACCACCTCTGATCTGCTGGCCTACTTAGTCTCCCCCTTCTGAAAACTTGCAAGCAATGCTTATCTAAAACATTTTTTTTAAAAAAACAATAATTGCATTCTTGAATTGTTATTTCAGATATTCATGCATGTACAATATTTCATTTTGTTTCAGTTCATTTTAGGAATTTATTAATAAGCACTATTTGCTAAACAATCTGTTTGCCTCTCCCCTCCAACCCATGAATACAAAAACACGATAAGGGGTGAATCCTTCCCTTTCAGAAACATGCCAGGTGACAGTGCTGGTGCACCACAAGTAAACCACAATGACAACACATGATGATAACTATGTCCCCAAAGGGCTCAAGAAGCTGTGCTTGGGTGGGTCAGCAAGAATGGCACAGAGAAAGTGGTATTTCACCTGGCTTTGAAGAGTAAATGTCCTCCTAGCACCAAAAAAAAAGAAAGATATCTTGAGAAAGGGGGAAAAGCACAGGCAAAATAGGGAAGGAGAAGCTATGAGGACTAGAATTGCTGGTGTACAAGGTAAGTAGGGGAAACAAATGTGGAGTGCTTTCAAAGAATATTGTGAACTGAGCCAGGGATCCTCGCAAAAACCCAATGAGATGAGAATGATTAGAATATGACTACGATTTTACAGACGAGGAACGTTAAGCACCTTGCCCACAGGCACACAGCAGGTAAATGGGAGAGCAAGAAGTCCAGTCCAGGTAATCCAACTGTACAGCTGGGCTTTTAGGCATTCTAATATCTCAGCAGAACTCCACAGGGTGGGATATATTTCCTTCATAAGAGCAGTAAACTCAGCTGTGATTGACACATTTTCTCCCTGGGAAAATCTCATCCTAAGTAGTCTATTAAAAGTGATGTTGGGTGAGACCCTTCTCTCTAGGAAGAAACTCAGGAAGCAACCAGCCCAGAACTGGCTGGACCAGCTAAAAGAATAATAGTCTTTCCTAAAACCACGACTCTTCTTTGTGGCTAGTGTTGTTCCAAAACACTTTGACAAAGCAACATGGCAGCATTAAAACAAGTTCCATAAAGATGGTGCTCCATTCCTCTGTCCAAGCATCTCACTTCTGGAAATGCACCCCAAGGAAATTGGGCAATAGGGGAAAGATGGCTAATGACTCAAGATGTGGATTATAGCTCTGATGTTATCAGCCAAAATGCAGACAATCTCTGCAGATCCAGTAACATAGAAACAGTTTAGTAAATTAAGGAGCATTTCTTCTTTTTTTTCTTCCTTGAGACAGAGTCTTGCTCTGTCACCCCAGGTAGAGTGCAGTGGCTTCACTATAGCTCACTGCAACCTCAAACTCAGGGCTCAAGCAATCCTCCTGCCTCAGCTTCCCGAGTAGCTGGGACTACAGGAGTACACCATGACACCCAGCTAATTTTTCCTTTTTTTTTTTTTTTTTTATTAATAGTAGAGATGGAGTTTCGTTCTTGCTCAGGCTGGTCTCAAACTCCTGATCTCCATCAATCCTCCCGCCTCAGCCTCCCAGAGTGCTAAGATTACAGGCATGAGCCACCACACCCGGCCAAGGAGCATTTCTATATGATATTATTATATGGCCCTTAAAATGATAAAGACTGAAAAACTATAGATTAACATTTGTACTGCTATAAAGTAAAAAAGAAAAATTCAACACGGTATTACTTGAGGATGATACCTGTTTAAAACACTGTATGCAAATAAGAAATACTAAAAAGTAGTAACTAAAAATAGTTGAGTTAGGGTAGAGGGATCGTGGGTGCTCTTTTCTCTCCAAATATTTAAAAAATTCATGATTGTTGCCTGGTACACTAAATTTGAAAAAAAAAAAAAAAGACATTCAGTCTTCTTGATAACATTCCAATTCAAAAATCACTTGCAGTCTCCACAAAATTATACTACTGTTTGTTAAACTAAATTCTTCCCCTGAAGCACTCTCCCAACAATTTTGCCAATATTAGCTTACATTATGCAGGACAAGAGCAATATCAAGTTACTTAACATGATTCACAAAACCTGAGGGAGGAGAAGGGGGAGGTTGAGGAGAAGGAATTGTCAAAGGCACTTAAACCACTAACAAAAAAAGTACTGTGGCTTGTATATAAAACCATTATTGGCCTCCATAAGGCATTATCAGTCCAATAATACATTTCTGTTTTAGACTTTTAAGAAAGTGTACTTGAAATGAGAACAGGCCTTGAATTTCAAACACATAGAACTAAAGGAATGCCGCAGAGGGAGAATTAAGGCCAAGTGAAATTGGCCTTTTGTCTAGGATGCATTCTTCAGACTTAGGAAAAAAGCAGAGTCTGGTTTGGCTGTGGATGAATTTGAAAGTAAAATCCGAGGTTTTCAAAATTACCCACACAGCCAGAGATAGAAGGCCAATGCAGATTTCTGTTATAGTTTCCAAATAAAATAGCCATTCTGTGACCTGACTATACCTCTAGCTCCAAGGAAGCAGACAAAAAAATTAACAGGATGTCCTGGGAATACAGGTGGTACAGTTCAAACAGCTGTTTACACATGCTTACAGGATCAACAGCAGGAAAGAAACAAAAATGTTAACCCTATGTGCCACACCAAACTGCTACCTGGTAATATATGCCACATCCCCTCTCCAAGTTTCACCTAGATATGGTGATCATCTCACAGCTTACTGCAGAAAACACAGGTTTTGATAACTGTGTGCGACTGTCTCTCTCACCCCTTATGCACCAGGGACAACAGTTTCCTAACTAAAAGATAGGTCTCTATGTAGACAATGGTGGCCACCTCAGGGTCACTGTCAGCTGAATCAGGTCCTGGGAAAGTGGAAACATACATAAAGCTAAGGGCCTTGGGTTCTGACAACAGGCTTCTGCATTCAAGTCAGGGTGGGGTTATTTTTAATTGTTGTCTTATCTGGTCTCTGGATTAGATTAAGTGGGCTAAATGTGTGTTCCAAGCATCCAGAATCACAGTATTTTGAGGTACTATTTCAAAGTATAAAGAGTCATTGAACAGTTAAGACAAAGACCTAGGCTTCCTCCTCCAATAAGATCAAACTTTCCTTTGTGTGTGTGTGTGTTGGGGGTGGTAAGGATCACACTAAATTCATTTCATGATCCTCTGATACACATGGTGACCTGAAGTTTGACGAGAATAATTCTGCAGGCCCTTGTAATTCTGATGGTGCCTAATTCTAATATTATTTCAGTCTGATCTTTGTGATCTCTAACAAGGAATCAGCTTTGTATGTGTAAGTATAAAGAAATAACTTCCCTTGCTTAAAAGGTTAATTGGATAACTAGTTGTAAAGACATGTATCTTATATAACCAAAGCTTTTCATTTTGCTGATATTTTGCTCTATGTGAATAAAAATTATCTTCCAACTCAAACATGCATAAGAATACAAAAATTAAACCAACTAGGTCAGATCTTTATCTTTTGTATTTCTTTGGAAGGCAGCAATTTGATTCTAAAATTTGAGTTGGAAAAAAAAGAAAGAAACAAAACCCCTCTAAAACAGAGGTACCTTTGGAAGGTAATTTTTGTCCAGCAAGTAGAAGCTGCTGGGGGCAGGGGGTGGTGGGGAAGGAATAGTCCTTTGACAAGAATTACAGATTTTATTCCATTGTTTCTCTCTAACTTTAAAAGCTATTTCCTTAGTCTGCTCAAATTAACTTTTCCTAATGGTTGATGTTAATCTCCCTTTTTTGGAATAGAAATCTTTCCTATAACCATTACCTGAGGAGCAGTTCATCACACAGTGTAACTGAGTCACCAAAGTACCCATGCACACTGGGAGTAGTCTGTCCCTAAACAAGAACTGCTTCTCCCACTCCCCAACCAGGCCCGCTGCTGGGCTGCTCAGGCTTGGTCTCACTTGCCCTGTGAGCAACAAATCCTTCTCATTCTCCAACTCCACATTCTTCCAATCAGCAATGGGCTTGCTCCTAAGACTGTAGGCAACTTAAGGAGCTATAACAAGCATCTTAGACCCAGATGAAAGAAAGGGTGATCCTTCAGCACATGTGTTAAAGGGGCAGTTTGTCTCATATGTATCTTCAACTTCACTCTACTCTTTTCTTTTTTAAAACATATTATCATGACGTGCTATTAAGACACTGCATTTCTTGTATACCACATAGTTCCAAGGAACTTGTTTTTCTTTATCAATAAATTATATCTTATATGATTTTGGTAAAAAGAATACTTATCACCTCAAGGAGGAGGAAGAGAGGGAACCAAAATCAGTAGCATTTTTTCCATTTCTGCATGCAGGGCTCACATGCTTGGGCTATTCATCTAACTTTACAATTTAGCTTCCCACACCTACCAGCCCACATCTCCACTTTTCTTGGTCTTCTGGTTTTGCATCCTTAAAATCTTGGCTTAATGAACCTCAATTGAGTGTGACTCCCATTTTTAGTCACTTATTATTTGACAGGCATATGATAAAGGCCACAAGATTTTTTTAAATGGAACTAAATGTTAAATTGTAAACTACTGGATTGATCACCCATTGAGCTAAACTTGCTTTCATTACTGGGATTTCACATCATTAGGAAACAGATCCCAATGAAACTACACATTTTCAATCATTCCTGTTCTGAAATTACTAAATTTAGTTTACCATTCTCTAGCCTCCTGTTTACAAGGACTGTGTGCTACTCTGAGTTTTTTTGTTATTTTTAAAATGCATAAAACCTTTGTGGGAATAAAAACTGCATGTTTATATAATGGAAGGGGGAAAACAAGCAAGAATTATTAAATCACTAGTGGGTTAGATGAGTTGATCCTCAACTATTCATACTGAAGGTCCAACTTTATATTTTTCTTGTCCATGTACTTTGTTGTCCATGGATTATTTTGGTTGGTTGGAGGTATGTAAATGCTTGAGCGTTTTGGAATGGTCTCTTCCCTGTTTCAATGCACATTACGCAAGTACTTGATTTCAAAACAACAAAAAACATTCCTCCCAAGGCACAGATTCAGATCTTTGGTCACAGAATGGTCCATGTCAGAAGGCCTTAGAGGTTATACTAGCCAGTGATTCACATTCTAACACTCTTTGTTAAGCTCATCCCCCTCTTCTTATCTTATCCTCAATCTTATGAGCGAAGTGCTTTGCATAAATATTCCCAATCCCTAAACAGCATTCCCTATGAGATAATAATGCCAGATCTCTGCTTTACTGTGAAGAAACAGAGACTTAAAAAAAATTAAATAACTTGCTGAAAGTCAAATGTAAATTCAAAGATCATTTTTCCATTTCTTTTCAAGGCCCATTCAGTTTTTCTTCAGTCTCCAACATTCAGAAAATCCAACTAAATTATAGTGTCCGCTGAATGCTGCTATAATAAAACTGTTTTACAACAATGCATAGATTTTTAAATTTTTCATAGGTGTTAGACTACAACTCACAAAACCTTTATATAATACCAGAGCCACTGTAAAGGCAGAAGTACAATAACAGTAACAGATTATACTTTTTTAAAGCCACATTAAGGGTCATATGTTGCGACAGGGTTAGAGGCAGGGGAGGATGCCTCCCAAGTCCATAGCTCTAAAATTTGTTTCTCCAAGCCAAATGTCCCCTCAACACATCTTTGATCTTACTACCTTACACAAAGTTAATGATGTTAAGGCAAAATATAGCAAGTAAACAAAATAAATTTGCATAAACACCAAATCCCCATATCGCTGAGAAAGGAGATAAATGAGGACAGTGAAAATGACCAGTTTTTTTCCATGAAAATGTGAAATTTTCAAACACCAAGTTTCATAAGTAGTCAGATGAAAACACATTTTGGAATTGTTCATTCCTGTGGGGTCCTTTTTGTCTATTTCATTTAAATTGTTTAATCTGTGGAATATTATTACACACAAGAGTATATCCATTATTGCTTGATTTGTAAGCACAACAAAAATTCTTAGGGCCAGAAAGAAAAAAAGCCTCTACGGTTAAGTTTTTAATGTTCTAGAAGTGGGAAAATGTTATCTTTTCTCTTTTTCAGAATACTGCAAACAACTGGAAGTTTTTCCAGTATTACTGTTTTGTTGGATCCCTGCATATATGAGAAGAAAGTGGGAAACACTTTTTCTGATATGTTGAGCTCAGTGCTGGGGCTTAAAGTCATATTTCCAGTGATGTTGTAAAGGATAACTTCATAAATTAAAGTCAAAAAAGGGATGGGCAAGCAAAAAGAACAAATCTGGAGGCATCACACACACTGCCTGACTTCAAAAGATATTACAAGGCTATAGTAACCAAAACATCATGATATTAGTATGAAAATATACACAGAGATCAAGCTCAATGGAACAGAACAGAGAACCCAGAAATAAATCCACATATTTACAGGCCACTAATTTTACACAAAGGCACCAAGAACATACATTAGGAAAAGAACATCCTCTTCAATAAATTGTGCTGGGAAAACTGGGAATCTACATGTAGAATAATGAAACTGGACCTTTATCTCTTACCACATACAAAAATGAACTCAAGATTCACAGAAGGCTTAAATGCAAGACTTGAAACTATAAAATTATTAATACTAGAAGAAAGAAAACACAGGGGAAAAACATTTCAAGACATTGGTCTAGGCAAAGGCTTCTATGGCTAAGACTTCAAAAGCAAAGGCAACAGAAACAAAAACAAAAACAGACAATGGAACTACATTAGACTGTGCGTCCCATCAACAAATGAATGGATAAAGAAAATGTGGTATATATACACAATGAAGTATTATTCAGCTTTAAAAAAGAAAGAAATCACATCATTTGGAGCAACATGGATAAAAATGGAGATCATTATGTTAAGTGAAATAAGCCAGACACAGAGAGCAAAAATTGCAGGTTCTCATTCATATGTGGGAGCTAAAAATGTTGATCACATGGAGGTTGGGAATGCAATGATAGATAACAGAGACTGGGAAGGGTATGCGGATGGAAGGAGATGAAGAAAAGCTGGGTAATGGGTACAAATATACAATTAGAAGGAATAAGTTCTAGTATTCAACAGCAGAGTATGGTGACTATAGTCAACAACACATTGTATATTTCAAAATAGCTACAACAGAGGACTTGCAATCTTCCCAACAAATAGAAATGATAAATACTTGAGGTGACGGATACCCTAAATACCCTGACTTGACCATTACACACTCTATGCATGTAATAAAATTTCACATGTACCCCATAAATATGTATAAATAAAATGTATCCCAGAAAAAGGCATGGGCTAATAGAGAAAGATATGATATAATCCTACCACTCAGTCACCATACAAATCAATAGATTAAAAAAAGTTGGTTTTAGTAATCCTCATTTATCACTTTAAAATTAATATGAAGAAAGCTCATATTCTCAATCTTTTTCCTTCTTGAGAAGAAAACTTCACAAGGAATCTAAAATCTTCTTGAAGTTCACAGGCCCAGAGTCATGCCTGCTTCCGCTCAAGGTCTGTGAAGGGGAAGGAGCAGAGGCAAAGTCGTAAGACGGATCAGCAAGGAACTGCAGGGGAACACTGACTAGAAGAAAAATAAACCATCTCCAAAACCCTGGTTTTGCATCAGAATTACCTGGAGAACCCCCCCCCCCACCCCAGGGTTTGTATTAAGAAGGAGCTCACAGGATCTTGGTATCTGCTTCTTAATCAGCACCTCTGGGGATCCTCAATGGAGGCTGCCCACAAACTTCACCTGGAGAAAACCTGGCTTACAATGTCATGCCTAGAGATGACAGAGCCAGCAAGATAGGTCACACTTGCAGGAAACAAAGTAGTAGTTTCAAACGGTCTACGGTAGGACATGGGCATGGGCGCATTTTTAAAGTTCCCCAGATGATTCCAATGGGCAGAAAGGGTTGAGAAAACTACTCTAAATGGGCATATTTGGCACACAGATGAAACCTATTATCTTGTCTGTTCTAATAAAAAAGCTTATTTCCTACTCCCAAGACTTGTTTAAAATCCCATTAATCTCAGCATCCTCCATAGGATGAAGGGGGTGGGGGAGACACACGGAAGTGGGTCCTGAGTTCTAGACTTGGCTCAGCCACTAACTAACTGGCTTTGAAATCTTTGCAGATCTTGATTCTCAGTTTCTCCATCTGTACAAAGGAAATGTTTGCAATAAACCTCCTGTAGGGTATAAAATTCTACCATATGGTAATACCTTTAAGCATGATAATCTTCCTTTCTTCTCATACCAATGTGCACCTCTCTGCTTGCACTGCTTTCCCCTTGGGAAATACCAACTCAAAGGACAGCAGGCCTTGAAAATATTAGAGGACAACAAACTACTGATGAGACTGGAGGAAGTGGCATGCATATCACCAAGGCATGAAAGGTGGAGGTCAACTAGGCCTTGCCGGCATTTTTCAGAGAGGCCAAGTCTTCACTTATGCCATACACAGGGGAATTTGTTTTGGGGGAGATGCAGAAATGGAGAGGTTTATGTTCTTTTCTTTGGTAGAGAGAAGATAATAACTAGTTGACAGAGAACCGGGCTGAAGAATCAGGAAGCTGTGGTTTCTGGTCTGAACCCTTGCACTGGACCACTAAATCTACCTTAAATCCTAAATGGAAAACAGGGAAGGGGAAACTTAACCCCATACTTGTGGCACAGAATATCAATTTGATATAGCAACTTCTTCTCTTATCATAACCTCCTATAGCATCCACTGTCAGGAATGTTGTACCTTTGAGCATTAATACCTGATGATAGCTAGGTGCGGTGGCTCATAACTGTAATCTCAGTACTTTGGGAGGCCAAGGCAGGAGGACTGCTTGAGGCCAGTTTAGGACCAGCCTGAGCAACACAGCTATAAAATTAGCTGGGTGTGGTGGTTCTCACCTGTAGTCCTAGCTACTCGAAGAGGCTGAGACAGGAAGATTGCTTGAGCCCGTAAGTGTGAAGATGCAATGAGCTATCATGATGCCACTGTACTCTAGCCTGTCTCAACAACAAAAACCAAAGCAAAAAAAATGACAATATTTTATCATCTTCAAGTCTGAATGATCAACAAAAGTCCACTTCCTTGGGAGCACGGACTTCTTTTCCTTAGCAGAGTATCAGGCACAGAGCATATGTGTGCTGAAGAGAACTGAAGAAAATTGTGTTCCCTGGCATACGGTCTTGATTCTCACAAAGCCTTCCTCAATGTCATTAGTACAGGATTTGATTGGTTCTTAGCTAAACCTATTGTAATTCTTATTTCCCTTATACATGCAGATGGAAATGGAAAATGAACCTTTTTTTCTCTTTTCCCTGCAGTTCACTACCCTTAACTTGGAACAGAGATTGTTTAGTGAGGCATAATGACCATAGCCTCTTGAGAATGCAGCTCCATGTTCAAATATTACTTGTGCTACTTTGTAGCTGGATGATCATGGGCTACACTTCTCCAACTTTTAGACTCAGTCAACTTCATCTGTAAAATAGGATGGGATAATCCTAACCACCTCTAGAGTTTAAGCGTGAATGAAATGAGTATACAAAGCTCTTAGCACTCAGAACACAGTCAACAAATGGTAGCTCCTTCTCCTCTTCCAAGCGCTTTGAAACCCATAGCTGGAAGATTTCTACATATGAAGTTATATTCCCAGCCCTAGCAAAAAGAAGTAACAAATGGATGAACAAATGAAGCCTAACAGTTGAGCATTCTTAAAAGCCAACAAGAGCTAAAGCAAGCCCACTAATTCACTTACCAAAGATTCCTGGAAGGCAGTAGTAATGGCTTCGGGCAGTAGCACTTAAGCATGTTTCAGATGGATGACCCCAGGCCAACACCCCTCTCTCAATTACCATTCCCCTGAGGCATCCTCGCCTGTCTAAGAAAAAGCTCTCCTCTTGGCCAGCCTAAGAGCCAGAAAGTACTTTCTAATCAGGAGAACACAAAGAGCTAAGGGCTCATCTCAAAAAGTAAAAAGGTTTTTAAACAAGCCATATCAGAGACAAGACAGATCTACTTTGCTTGCTTTTTTGCTGTAACTCTCCAGAGGAAAAGGCATGTAGAAAACTGTTAATATTCCTCACAAAGACTAGAACAACAGAACTGGAAAAGAACGTGGATATTACCAACCAAGCTGAAGGTAATACTAGCCACAGTTGTGCAGAAGTAAAGATTGAAAATAACTGGATTTCACCAGAGCCTCCAAGAATAAGAGATTCTATGACAGAGTGATCAAGGAAAGAACCAAGTTCCAAACAGGCAAGCTTCTCCAAGGGAAGAGAATGAGAAAGACGCTTTGAGGTCTGGCATTGCTACTAATAAAGTATGGTGTCCCTGGGCACAGCAAACTCTCAGAGCTCAGTTCTTCATTTGTTTAAAATAAGGGGAAATGGGTTGGATTGCTCCAGCGGTAACAATCTTCCATTTGTGTAAGCTTACAAAGTGATTCTATAAACATTCTACTCCATTACTGTGACAAAAGCTACATTAGCCTCTATTTTATAAAGGTTAAATGACTTGTCAGAAATCACACTGTTAACAAGTGCTAACAAGGACTATAACTCTTAATTCAAGATTTAGTTTTTTTTCCTACTACAGCCAATCATGGAATACAAAAAGCAAGTAAACTAAAATAACTGATGGTCTGCACTACTGACAGGTACCCTGAGAACGAAAAGCTTGTCATGCGTGTCTGGGATAGATTCATCCCATGGTCTTCTGTGACAGTACCTCAGCCACAGCTGAGAAGATGAGTGAGCACCTAACCCAAATTCTTTTTTTTTATTATTATTATTTCAGCATATTACAGGGGTACAAATGTTTATGTTACATATATTGCCTTTGCCCCATCCGAGTCAGAGCTTCAAACATGTCCATCCCCCAGATGGTTCGCATTGCACCATTAGTTATACCATTAGGTATAAATAATATCCATCTCTTTGTCCCTGCTCCCACCTGCCTGACACATAATGAATGTTACTACTGTATATAGTCACATAAGTGACTTACCCAAATTCTGACCAAACAGATCTATGATTGTGATTCGCAGGCCAAACCTGAACTGAGAAAAATACAAGTATGTCACTTGATTGTGTGGGATGAATCTGGAAAAGCACACACTCTCACTCTCTCACACACAAAAAAAGCCATGTGGCAACAGGAGTGACCCTCAAGTATAATATTATGAGAATGTGGCAACTGTGAGTCAACAAAAATCAAGCAACAGAAAGAAACAGAGGAATAAGAAGGGCAGTGCATTAGCAATGCCTAGAGTGGCTGTGGCAGACACAGGGAACTAAGTGACCACAGTGGCAGGTGATGGAAGGACTCTGCCTGCTGCTGAGGGAGGCCAGTCCCTAGGGTGGAACATATCCTCCCAATTCCTCCACTGTGTTTTTTCTAAGAGAAGTCTGGCTAGCCCACGGTGGGCCCTGTCTTGCCTTCCACAGTCCCACCCCCACCTTCATGTGATTTTAAATGCAGACACCTGGGCCCCACACCAGACCTTCCAGATCAGAATCTCCAAGTTGATTATGATGCACACTCTGGCTGAGGACCACAGGCCATGGTAACTTGAGTGAGACTAAGGAGGAAGCAGCTGCCAACCAGGGTCAGAGAATAAGGGGAACCAAACTGTCTCTACCTTATTTAGTCTGGCCATTCACCTATAAGGTGGTTTCCTGTAACAGCCACTTTGTAATGAAGACAATGTCTACAGGCAATAGGAGAAAAACAGTAATAACCATAAACCACACTAGCTCTCTATGTCCAGTGAGTTTAAGACAATAAAAAGATAAAGCAGATGAAGTTGAGTTGAGGTAAAAGCAATAAATTCAATACAAAAAACACAAATTCACATTTATTCCATTTTTACCACATAAAAAATGTTTAGACAATCTCATCTTTAAAAATGTAAGCAAAAACAAAAACTTAAAAAAAAACCCAAAAATACAAAGTAAGCAATGTGATACTAAGTGTTCTCATGACAGAAATCCAAAACAAGTGTCATAACACTCAGAGTCTAGCATGGCACCAGTAGAGTCTGGTGAGTGGGAATAAGGGAAGTACAGATACAGAAATGCCTTTCAAATTCCTCAGGAAGCATCACAAACAAGCAATCATTAGCTGGAATATGGAAATGATTTCTGTAAGATCTCTCACAGGAGTTTAAGCTCACACTGTGTCTGCCGACTGAGTACTGTGCACATTTGTGGGCCCAACACACTGACCTTGGTGGGGCAGTTTTCGGACTGCAAGTGGAGTTCACAGAGATGTGAGGAGTGGCCAGGAGCCCCTTGGGAAGGCCTCCTCTGGGTGGGCTCAAGTAGGCAAAATATACTCTTAGCAATGAAAGGAAGAAATCCCAGGTAGACCCATTCTCAATGTGACTGAAGATTTATCTCCCTATGCTATGAGAAGAAACCTAGTAAGTGTGTTGAAAACTTGAAAAAAATCAAAGGGCCTTATAAAAATTAAACATGTAAATTAGTAACAACATCCTCAAACCATGAGTTCCTTAACTCTATATGATATTAAATAGACAGTTTGGAGGGAACAAGCAAAGTAAATACTTATTAGCCTGTGTTATGCATGTTTCTTATTGTAGTAACATAAGCACTTTCAGAAGAACCTTGAGCCCAGAACTTTAAGATGGATCTGACCAATCAAAGACAGCTGTAGTCACATCCCATATTCTAGACATATTTTATTAAATTAAAGGGGTGTGGCAGGTAAAACCCACCATTCCTATCCTAAAAAAAAAAAAAAAGAAAGAAAGAAAAAGAAAAAAATTACCCTCTCCAAAAACAAACTGCATTTTTTTGCTGACATCAACAATGTTAGGGTGGAAACAAAGAAATAAACCAGAGACTCATTGGCTTCTGTTTCATTAGAAACATATGAAGACAGCATCTGCCAATGAGAAAACATTCTTTTTTCTTTGGAAAAGTCTTCCATGCAAATCAGCATTTCTGTTTTCTCCTTTTCAGTATACATTATCCAGTTTTGATTAATAGTTGAAGAGTTCAATATTAGATTTAGATACAAAAAAGAGATGAGACATATAGGACAAAAAAAATCCTAATTAATTCCTAGGGTTTTTAATCCATATGTATCAAATATCCTTTCTAAATATAAATATACAGAGGTTGAACAAAGGAGAGACAGCTGTTATCTCTGGGCCACCAAACATCGATTCACCCTACCCAGTAACCATTCTGGGGGCAGAACCAGAACTCAAATCCAGGTCTTTTATATCTGACTTTAAAGTTTTTTCATAAAAGCCCTCACAATTAGAGAGCATTGGGCATGTTTACAAAGCCCTTCCTCCTCATCCATTAGTTCATTCAAAACAACACTTAGAGACAGACAAACAAGGCAGGAACCCTTAAAGTCACTTCACAGGCGAGGAGGCTGAAGTAAGGGGCGTTATTAAAAGTGACACAGCTAATAAGGAATGGAACAGATCCACGTTTCTGACTCCTGGTCCACCTGCTCGTCGACTAAAAGCAAAATCTGCCAAATTGAGCACTTGATTCACAATGAGACTGAGACAGGAAAAAAACGAACAGAAGTACACAAATGCTACATCTTCCTCTGAACTTTGTGGTTGCTATAGCCTAGGACTATATGGGGGAGGCAGAGGAAACTACTCTTTTCTCACGTAAGGTCTGAATCATACACCCAGTGTTAGGGGTTCTGAAGTCACCCACACCTTCTGTCACAATCTGCTTCCCTTCAAGATCCATCAGCTAACCCACATGGAGCTCTGACTGTGACAACCAGGGACGTGAGGCTGGCTCACATTGTAATGGATGTTAATGGAAGGAGTCAGAAATCCACTTCTGTGGAAGTATTTAACCATATTTTAAAATGGGAGTGGGGGAGCTCCATTCCATGGAACATAAATTTAAAAAGCAGCATAGTGTGGTGAAAACAGATTTGCTTTTGAAAGTGTGTGAGTTGAAATTCCTGTTTGGCTGCTGATTAGTTGTGTGATCTTGAACAAGAAACTAACCTCTGGGCTTTAGTTCCCTCATCTATAAAATAAACAGATTGAATTAGATGATTTCTAGATCTCTCTCAATTCTAAAAATCTTCTAATACCTATAATTAAGACCAAAAAGAGTAAAAATGTAGTAGTGGAGAGAAAATGAGAAAAAGAAGTGAAGGCAGGGAGGAAAGGACCTTGGAGCCCAAGTGTTAAGTAGGAAGCTGGTCCACTGAGTAGTTAGAGGCATCCAAAACTAAAGTGACCCTGCTCTGTTTAGAACCCTTTGCCCCTCTTGAACCAGTCATCAACATAAAAACCTATGACTTAAAAGAGGAGATGGGAAGTAACTTTTGGTGAACACCAACTATATACCAGACTAGAAACTCGAGTCTGTGTCTCAGTTCAGTAACTTTCTACTGTTCTAAGAATATCTCAAACTGGCACTTGTATGTTCCTTATTTTATTTGGTCATCAAAAAGAGGCAGCCAGAGATGATGGTCTTGACTCCATTTTGCTGACAAGGGAACCATGGTTCCGAAGGATCAAGGGGCCTTTACAAAAGGTCACAAGGCCAGTAAGTAGCACAGTTGGAATTGAACAAAGATTATGTTATCAGATAGTCCAGTTCTCTAATATTCCTTGCTGTCCCCTTTTTACCTTCTTTTTTCCTCATCTGGAGTGTGGATTTCAGAAGAATCTATCAGGATAAAAAGGTAGTTGACCTCTGCCCTGGCATACAAGTTTAGAAAAGTGGTGTGCTATATATTCGATTGTGATTGCGTGTTCCAAAAAACCAAGCATCCTGTGGAGAGAGTCTAATTGTGATAATGGTTATGGAATCTTTTGACAACCAAGTCCTCACAAATCAGCACTACTACTGGGAGGCAACCTTGACATACAGTCTGCCACAGCAGAGCAGTCAATCACGTCAGCATTTTCAGAATCTGGACCAGAACTTTCTTAGAGCATGATTCATGGAATATAATTTAATCATCAAGCTGAATTCTTCCAGCTTTGAGTCCTGGAGTTATTTACCCAAGCCAATAAAAGGCAATGGAGAAGAGGGAGAGCAGTACATATATACTAAACAGAGATGCTACTTAAGAATGAAAATTTGCAATAAAATAAGAATTATCCAGTTACTTAAAATTCACAACAATTAGTTATTGAGCCTGGGAAGAGTGCCAAAAGTGAATTTAATTTTCTATATTAGAATTTAACCACATTTCAGTTTTTATAGGAATTTAAAAATAAACAAACAAGGAAATGAGAATTTGTCAGTCTACTATTCTTCTTGGGCATTAATAGCATCATTTAACTTAAAGTAACCAAGAATCCATGTGGTGACATAGTCTCTGGTTTGTCTAGGAATGAGTGAATGAATATGTGCATTTACAGATTCACTTATTCCAAATAACAAATAGGTTTTAGAGTATGTTCCTATGTATATACACTCAGAAAACACATTATTTGGTGGCAGGGTTGTATGGTAGAAGAGAATAGAAGTTGGGGGTCAGATAACCTGGGGATGGATGTATGACATTGGTTAGGTTACCTCATTTCAACAAACTCAATTAACTCATCTGTAAAACTTTAAATGATATGTACTTCCAAAGGGTTGTTGGGAGGAATAAATAAGCCTACAATTCAATAAAAAGTAGCTATTAATATTAGAGATCTACAGATAAACAAAAACAATGTTTCCCTGCCATTTATGGCTTTCCCCCTTGAATAAATATCTTTATGGTCAATACCATCATGGTTTCTAGATTTTCCATAAAAAGACTGATTTATGTTTATTAAATAGATTTATAAATTTACTACTGGGGGAGAGGGAATAACTTATTTGGTCATTGATTTCTTAATTACGATAGGCCTTTCTACCTTCTAAGAAGGGGGGCTTATCTCAGTCTGTAGACTGTAAATTTGCAACTAATGTACTGGCCCAATTTTTCAGACTGGAAAATTTATCCAAAGTTTAAAAAAATAGTTTTTAAAAATGCAACTCAGTTCATTCTGTTCTGAGCCATAACTATATGGCAATATGAGGGGAACCCAGGAATCAAGATACACAATCATAGCACATCAGCTAAGAAACTCTGCATCTTATGTATGTTCTACATTTTGCAATATTGGTTGATTAGAATCCAAATTTGATTTGATCACACTGTCAAAGCAGAAGTATCTAACATCCTGTAATTATAGTGTTTAAAATAATCATTTCTCTACTTATTTTACCAAACAGAAAAAAAAAGGTGAAACATAAATCTATATTATGATCCCATATTTTTAGGTGTTTTACTCAAAACTATAAATTCCATTTCTATTTGTATATTAATCCTTCCTTTTCAAAAAACAGCTTAACTATTACCAATCTACACTAAAAGCAAATTAAAACATTTTGAAATCTCATCAGAAACTGCTTAAGGCTCACCAATTGCAATAAAACTGGTGCCATATGCATTTCAGGTGGATACCATTATTAACCATGACATGTGAATATAATTGTGAGCACTTAGTAAGATCCTCTTTTGGCAAATTGAAAGCCTAAATAGCTTAAGTGCCTTTTTCCTTTCTATAATACAAGTGGTTGCCCGAAGAGAAAAAAGCCTACTTCTAAATATGATTATATGAGAATTTAACTAGAGACACAAAAAAGATTTATGAATAAGCTAGAAAAAAATGAAATACATTTGCACCGTTCCTTTATCAAACATTTCCTCAGTGTCTTATTTTAGGTGTTAATATAAAAATAAACACATTCCTTCGCTCAAAAATTCACAGGCAGGTAGGCGAAAGCACACGCATTAATCACATCAGTCCACAGGGATACATTACGGGAGGGCAATTTAGAACAGTGGTTAAAGCTTAGATTTTGGAATCAGACAAATTTGGGTTCAAACCACTTTTTAGGGAATTTACCACTTAACATTTAGCCACAGAATCAGTGTGTCCGTCTGTCTATCGGTCTCTCTCTCTCCCCCCTTTCCCAGCACTCTCCCAGTGCTTAAAGCGTACCTGTGTATGCTCCGTACTCTGGCCTAGCCTCAGAGATGCTGACCCATGTTGCATGGAGTTTGTCCACAACAGTATCAGAGTACTGTGGTTTTCAAATGCTGCTAAGGCTAAGTAGGTAGGGTAGATTAAATATGAAAAAAAGTTCTGGCATGTGTAACATCAAAACCATGGTATTCAAGCCACAGTATCAAAACCAATTACCAATTTGGTAGATTACCCAATAGAGTACCCTCTCTCGGGGAAATTTTACATATATATATGTATATATATAAAATATTTTTTAAAAAGGCTGCTATCCCTACTCTCATAAAAATTACACAAGTAGTTTGAAGCCACAAAGAGTGGGGGAGGGGGTAGAGGATGATACAGATACAGACAAGAAACCAAGGGATCACAAACTCAAATGCTCACTGGGGCCAGAAGATAACAAGCAAGTTTGGCCTATTATAACAGGGAGAGGGTATGATTGGCAAAGTTACAACAACTTTTGCCATTTAAGAAAAATGGCCATTAATTAATTAGCTTTAGCTATGCAGGAAAGAGTATTCAGTATTATATTATCGGATGGTCTAATTTTTCAAAACAACCCAGAAATCCAACATTTAGGTGAAATTTAAATGACAGCAACTAGGTGAAATTTGATGGAGCACACGAAACCTCTGTGGGCTGGATGTGGCAAGTGGGCTACTAGTCTGTGAGCTCTGCAGTAACTACTGCAGGAGAGAAGAAAAAAAATGTATCCACATGGGCCTACTACAAAGTAGTAGGGACCACTTTGCAAAGAACTTGGAATCTGGGCTTAGCTTTCAAGAAGGCAGGACGCAGAAAGCTGGATAAGAGTGGAGAGGCCAAGCAAAGGCAAGGAGGTGTGGGAACAGTGGGAGAGGAAAGAGGAGACCCAGCTGGGTAAGAACAGAAAGTCGTAGATGAGACTGCATATGTAAGGAAGAGTCAGATAATAGAAGGCCTTAAAACCAGGCAGAGGAATTCAGATTTGGTTGATAGGCTACGCAGAATGACTGTCAGTAGCTGCCTAAACAGAAAAGTCACGAACACCCAACGGAGAGTGAAAAAAATGGTGCTACATCTCAAAAGAAACCAACAATTAGATGGAAGGCAAAGTTCTTAGGTGAACATTAGTCCTGAGCAGCCTCAGGACTAGCAGTCAGAAACTTAGCAGATGTAGGAAATCATCAGAAATGATTAAGAACTAATCTAGACAGTCCCTGAGTATTTCACTAACTATACCCACCTTAACCTTATGAGCAGACTGAGTGTATGATCACACTCATCACCATCACATGCTCCCTAAACTCCCAGCTCACTGACACAGATGGCAGAGGTTAATCCCATCCCTGCAAAGGGATTAGAGTGGCCATCCAAATGTGCAGGGTTTCTTGAAAATTTAGGGGCTGAGAAGACTGCCTTTTAAAAACAAAATTCTATACATAAAACTTGGAAATTTCATAATCATAATCTAAGATCTCAAAACATTGGAGCAATGAAAGTAGGAAAATGGAAACTGGACAAACAAGCGGTCTAGAATGTAGTCAGACCCCATAAATTGTATACAAAATTGAATTCAACTGATTATAGCATAATTCAACCCACAGAGTATGAGGCTCAACTGAAGGCCACAAAGGCAAAAAAAACAAGAGCCAACTTGTAACTTTTCCCTAAGGGTAATGGGAAACCCAAGCAAGATTTTAAGCAGGTGAGCTATCTTATGAAGTACAAGCACTATGGCAGTGGGATGAGCCCAGAACAGCTGAGATTTATGAAGACAAACGTCAGCACTCAACAAGACCAATGGCTTCCTTTGGTTGTGTTTGGGAACCAGTGACAATGAACCACAGTGACCACACGTAGATTGTGATGTAAGATGCGGCCACTGGGAGGGAGGGGTAATTTAGCAATGCAATTGTAAGCATCCCAGCAACAAATGAAAAGCACGACAGCTTTGCAAAGGAGAAGATAACATCTTTCCTCATATTCTCTCCCCTCCAACAAAGAAAATGTGATCTCCTTAGGAGATACTAAAACAAATCATCCCTTTTACTCCCTTTACACACACATCATCAAGAGTGGGTAGCTGCCCACAAAGACTGGTCCAAATGTCTGTGAAAGAGGAACTGGAAAACCCCTCCCTTCCACACCTTATTTAAAACCTAAGAAAATAAAGACTTGTCTGTAACAATGATGATCCTGGTGGTTCTTTAACATTTGAGCCTTCCTTGACCGGAAAATTTGGAGTGCATTACTTCAGGGAATTCCAGACCAAGGAGAAAAGGCAGGCTTGGCAACCCACAGCAAAGCATGAAGGGGAAATATCAGCAAAATAAATAGTAGGATATACCAGTAATGACTTTAGTTGACCTTCCTTGCAGAACTTTCAGAAACATACACAAATAAAAATGGAATACTCAAGCAGTTATGAACCATCAAGTTAAAAAGAAAAAAAACTGACTTGGTGCCAGCCTGTAGGCATAAGTAAAGATGGAATTTCATGAATGAAGAGAATTTTATGTACATTGGCCAAAACAAAATGATCTTATCACTAGAAACAATTTCGGTGGTCTAAATAAAACCAAGGAAAAATGTAATTATAATCCTATTTATCTATTCAACAGTCATCTTTTTAAAAATTTGTTTTAATTACTGAAGAGAGTCATCATATGTGTAGCATCTAAAATACTGAGCCAATTATATAACCCTGACATCTTTGGAAAATTAAACAAACACAACAGGTTGGTTTTATTTTTCTGAAAGCTTTCTGGGAAAGCATCCATGATCAGTGTCAATCTGGCATTCAAATTTAGCTGGAATAAGACTGATATCAGTTTTTGTCTTCTATAGGCAATTTCCAGACTTTCTTTAAAAACATGAAGTATCTGTTTACCCATATCACAGTGGAACGTTTGCTGCCTCTGGTTTCTGATGTAACTTTCTGATGTTTTCTTCCTGCTGAGAAAGTACCAACAATGTCCCAAATACTGATTAAAAATAAACAAAAACAAGATAATGAGCCAAGATAAAATAAATCATTCAGTACCTATCTTAAATTAGAAAATCACTGCTGGTAACAACAGATTTCTGAAATATCTATTATTTTTAGCCACCTGTTACTTAAAACTTACTATGTGCCAGGCATGGTACTGGGAGATAATAGGTTAAGTTATCTCCTTCACTCCTCACAACAAATGTGCCAGGCAGAATTATTATTTCTATTTTCAAAATGAGGAAAACAAGGCTCAGAAAAGCACAGCAATTTGCTCAAGATCTCACAGCATCAAAGAGCAGAGCAGGTTTTACAAACCAGGACCATAAGCAATGGGCTTTGGTGAAAATGCAGCAATAAAAAGCTGTTGCAAAATGAACTTACAAAGCTATTCTCAATTAACTAAAAACAAAGCTGGCATGCATTTTACTGACATGTATCTCACTGCATATATGAGATTCTACTTCCATTCACAGTTTAAGTGCATCACTTTGACATAAAAGTGCTCAATAAGGGTTAGCCATCATCACCTTCACGCTCATATTTATACCAAGACTGAGGTGGATGATCAAGATTCACAGCATCCAACATATTTACTGAGCTAAAAAAAAGTGTGCAACTGCCCAAATGAATAAACAACCTTAATGTCTATGTACTCACCATTATGAAGTGATAAGAAGGAAGCAAAAGTTCAGGCCCCCAGGGAACATTAACCCAGGCACCAGTTTATCAACAAGATAAGATACAGTGTAAAGAAACAGACCTTCATAGCAGGGGTGAAGGCTGGGGCAAAAAGAAGAGTTGAGCACAACTTGAGGGAAGATTTCCCAATTGCCAAGGAGGGAGACCTTGAAGGGCACTGCTCAGAGATGAGCAGGTAGAGCATTCTGAGTAATGGGCCAAGAAGGAACACAGGAAAACTGAGACTGTTAAGCAGAATTATCTGATTCTAATTGAACAAAGCTGACTGCATAAGCACCAAGAGATCAGGGACTGAAGTTCATACATCTTTGTATGTTCCTTGCCTGAGACATACTGCCTAGAATAGGAAAATACTGGTTAGATGGATGAAGGCATAGAAAGATGGAAAGACAGCTTGATAGCTGGGGGATAAAGACAGATAAGATAGGGTAGGTAAGGTTACTTCAGAGTGGGAAGACCTTGAACAAATGGAACAGGTGCCAGCACAGTGCACTCACTCATCAGTCACATCCCTCCTTTATGAGAATTGCTGTTTGCTTGGTCCGTCCATTCATCCATCCTTGAGAAGGGATGTAAATTGATTTAGGTGTGAGGGGGAGGCCTTGTTAGGCTAATTTTTCCAGCCCAAGGAAAACATAGTTCAATGTGGTGAAGGGAAGATAAAACCTTAAGGGCCAAAGACTGAAGCACAGTTTTGTCGGTAAACGCCCTAGAAACCCTCTGCATTTGAGCCTCTCATCTACAAATATGAATAAGATCTATCTTACACGGTTGGTGTACAAGTTATCAGACCTAGATTATGTCAAAGGCCATAATTATATCATATTTTACAGACCATTATTAGCCATTACAGACCATTATTATTGTGTCTCTTAATAGAGTGAATACCTAGTGAGCTATATCTGGGTTTTATCAACCTTCTACCCCTATCCCTTCATGCTCAGCTTAGCATATAGCAAGGATCCAGGCAAGGAAGGTTTAGTAAACTGACCTGACATTTCCCTAAAATTTCAAGCACATCCTCTCTTGCCCCACTGGAATCCTGCAATGACCTTCCTCCTGCCCAGGCTCCTCTCCCTGGAACACCCCCTCTAGTCACCACACACAGTCAACCAAGCAGCCACACAGAAGAGAGGTCGTCCCAAAGCACTTTCAAGCTCTGTTCCAATCCTACTCCTCCTGCGACCGCACTCCATGGAACTCTTCTCCCTTGGTGGGAGCTCCAGCCACACACATCTCTCAATCAGCTCTATATGGCACTCCTGCTAATCAATGCAAATGTGGGAAGTTTATCTCCTCAACCATGCTGGAAGCTGCTTAAGATTTTTCATCTGTGGCTTTTTTATGATAAAGCTGCGATTTTTAATCTATTTCTAACCTTTTTGGTTCTAGTATTTGACTTCAAGGGCACCATTCCTGGATTTAGGTCTCCAGAACTTGCTCCTCGGGATAATTCCATTCTTTTGCAACAGCTGCTGCAGAAAAACATTCCTTGTTGAAACAACTATTAATAAACAGGATATCTCTGAGAGTATACAGAGCCTTTGACAGGGCTCCAAAAGCTTATCAGGACAGGGTTTATTTGGAGCTGCAGTGTCCTACCTGTAGATGTGCATCTACAGAGCACTGCCAGCTCTTATACATTATCTCTCAGATCAAGAGGGAAAAGAGCATTTAATAGTTTGGTCTGAGCTGGGTATTGTGGTGCACATCTCTGGTCCCAGCTACTGGAGAGGCTGAGGCTGATTATCACTTGAGCCCAGGAATTCAAATCCAGCCTGGGCAAAATAGCAAGACCCTATCTCTAATAATAATAACAACAACAACAACAACAACAGTTTTAAAAAGGATGAGATATCCTCAGTATATTAAAAAAAAGTCTGGGCTGCTTATCAATTCAATAAGTATGTATTAATTACCTTCAAGACAGTAAGCAGGGGCAGTATGGAGGACTCAAAGACAAATGTGAAGGACACTCTGTCCTCAAAGAGCTCACAAGGTACTAAGCAAAGCTACATGGGCATGACGGGAAGAAAGTGACATGTGTAACAGGGTAAAACCACTGTTTTACCACAAGTAACCTTCCCAGGAATCTGGTTACTGGAAAATGTTCACAGTAGTATTTATAGAAAGGAAGGGAAGGAAGGAGAAAAGAAGAGGAAATAACAACGTCCAATGATGGGAGATAGTTAAGTAAATTATGATAAATACACACAATGGAATTATATATAGCCATTAAAAATTACACTTACCAAGAATATGTAAATAACATGGGAAAATACTTACCTTACAATGAATGAGAAAGAACAGGGCATAAAACTAATGCCAAATGCAAACACATGCAAAGGAAAAGCAACAATGTGATCACAGTAAGAATGTGGTGCTTTTTTCCTTCTGTGTTTTTATTTTCCAAATTTTTTCCAAAGTATATGTGTTACTTTTATATAAGAATACTCGTAAAGATTTTTAAAGAATGTATCCAAAGGGCAGAGAATATATTCAAATTTTAGAGAGTACTCAAAATTCTCAGGGAGCCAACTATCTTGTAGACAGGTCCAAACATTAAGAAAGGAAAAAAGGAAGTAGGGAAGGACTGGAAGGATATATTTTAAAAGTATGTCTCTAAATCAGCTGTTTATAACTCAGAACATACCATTTTCTGGGACAAGATGTTACAAAGAGTGGCTATGTTCCTAGGATAGCCCAGAACAGCCAATTAAACTCTCGAGGTCACCTGAAGTATCTCAGCGCATCTACAATCCGTTATCTGAAAATCCTTGGGGCTAGATGTGTTAGCATTAGTAATTCTGTGGATTTTAGAAAGGTAACACAGTATACATATGGTATATTATATAACTCAACCCACAGGGACTAGGGCAGAACCCCATTATTATATTTCAATAATAAAGCCTTTGACTATCCAATAGGTTTTTAGTTTAGTTTTTTTTTTTTAATTACGGATAGCTTCACATTAGTCAAGATGATGTTTTGCTGTCAAAATTGTTAACATTTGTAATTGAGAACAGCAAATAAGGTAACTGCAGACCTGTAATTGCACCTATTGCCTTGTACTGAGTCATTTATTTAAGTGCCCTTCTTGGATTAGACAATTAGCAACTGAGGGCCAGAGAGGTGTCCTGTTCATCTTGGTACTCCCAGTGATAGCATAACAATGACAACGTGGAAGGGCACTCCATAAATATTTGTAGAGTAAATGAATGAAAGAAAACTAATATTGAATCTATGTGCCACGTAATCAAATGTTCCCCGTAGACCACCATACTCTGTTATGGCTCATATATTCTACTTTGGATTGGATGTTGTATAATTCTCTTTCTCCTCCTCCTCCTCACATTTCCTCCAACTAATTTAAGTCTTTTGAGGGCAGGGACTGTTCAGGTAAAACAGCAAGGCCTTAATACTAGCACACAGCTTCTCACATGGAATGTTATCAATTTGTTGAGCAAAGACACCAAATTCCAACTTGGGATGCCTGAGTACAATTTGCTCTAGCCCTCACATCTAGAGATCTAGGATTCCTCTTTCTTCCCAGGTTCTAGCTACAGGCTCTCATGGCACAGCTGGGGAAACCTTCTTGGAAAGAGGAGCAAACCTGGACCAGAGCTACTATGATGCCCAAGTCTAGCCTAGTCCACATGGGGATGGGATGTGTGCCTGACTTCATAAAGAAGCCCTCAAATCCTTCCGGCAATCCCTCACTCCAATGGGGGTCATTCTTCCCAGGCCCAGTCATGTTTATGAAGCCTTTTGAAATGTCAAACCACTTCCACCAATTGCAAATCACGTGCTGATCTTTATCTGTGGACTTGCAGATGTTCTGAATCACCAAAAATCCTCACATTTAAGTGACAGGATGATATTCCTCCTTCTTTCCTTATGCCAGGTCCTGTGTGATCAATTTTAGTATCCTATCATATATATTTTTCCCTCCTTGCTTGATATGCTTTCAAGCCAATGAGATGTGGCTTGGGGTTAAAGGGAGTAAGAACTATAAAGTTCTTGATGCATTCAATGTATCATTCCAACAAAGACCTTCACAAGTATGAGCTACTCATCTAATAAACCAAAAAATATTTTGCAGGCTAAGGAACAGAAAAGATGAGTCGCCAAGTTACCATTTCAGGAATCCAGTTATCTTGACTTTTCCCCTGAGGGGAAAGTCCTCTGCTGCAGCTAAAAATGAACCTCAGATTCTTGTATATATTCACATACCCCTCTAGCCAAAATTGAGGAAAACTGATATGTTAATGGAAACATTACAGAACACTCTTAGAATGTGAATGTCAAATTCTCCTAGTGCCAAAAAAATGCAGAGATGAAACCAGGATTGACACCCAAAGAAAAATGTTGGAGCCAGAAATAGACAATTGCTCAAGTATATATTGGAAGCAGATTAATTCCAGGAAAAATAATTATGTAAGACGTAGGCCAGACAGCTTCTTGTTCATCTGCCCCCTCATCTCTGCCTCCACATGTCCCTAGGATTTACTGTCCTCATTAAAGGGAAAGGTCTGCTTAAAGTCATCTCCTGCCACTTTCTCTTGATGTCCTCAAAAAAGAAAAATGGAAGGTGTGAGATGGAAACACCTACTTAGCAATAATACTTATTATCCTCCCATCTCCCACAGGGTTTCGGTGAGAACAGAGATGAGGGGAGGAGGGAGCAGAAGGGAAGAGGAGGTAGGTAAGTTTGACAAATGAGTAAAGGTACATAAATGAATGGTGTGAATTAGTGGAGTGAATAAATGAATACATTTCATTCACACCTTGAAAAAGCAGTCAAAGTCCCCATTTACATATAGCAGGAGGTGAGATTCACTCCCACTTATATTTCTAGGCATGAATGATTTTATTAGATGCCATATGTTAAAGTTCTCCAAACTGTGGAAAAGCCTGATAACTCTTGGGCTCCCTAAAATGTCACTTATTATATTTCACTGCTTACAAGGGGACACTGAGGAAAGATAATGTGTAAGCATTCCAAATGTACTGCAGCTAATGCTAATGCTAGTCTACCCACTGTCAAGTACCAGATCATCCTCAAGACCCAAGTCAGACTCCCCTTTCCTTAAAATGCTTTCCCAAAAGCTACTGAAGAGGAGCAGAGCTAAAAAATTTGATCTCCTACGCTTAAACTTCCTACTGTCTTCCCCTTTCAGATTCTGTTTAAAATCCATAAAAAGCAGACAATAGGGAAAAGAAAATAAGAGCAAAAATCAAAGCATCTGAATCATGCATGCATGCATGCATTCATTCACTTAACATCTACAAAGGGCCAACATATGCCAGGCTCTGGGGCTACAATGGTGAACAGGACTCTTCTTTTAGGTCCTCAGGGAGCTTATAGGCTGCCTGGGTAGGAACATAAGATAAGCAGTTAAGATAGAGTCATCAGCTTTGTAACAGAGGCATAGACAAAACACAGATCGAGCAACCATCTATCTTCCTGCACGCTCTCCTCACGGCCACCCCATGCCATCCCAGAGGGAAGGCTTTACAGAGCAGAAGTCCTTTGAGCTGGACTTTAAAGAAGAAGAGATGAACGAATAGTAGTAAATGAAGGGGTAGGAGGAGGGAAGTTTCTTGCTGTTCCAGGCTCTGAATCAGAAACAACCACAAAACTTTCCAAAAGTTGCTTATTCAACTTTTACAGAATTCCATTCCTGGTCCAGATTCTTCTCCACCTACAGTTGTCTCATGTTCCCTGTTGTGCACCTACACAAATACAATGGCAGTAATGGAATATTTCTTTTTCTTTTCTTCTTTTTTTGCCCCCAAGAGATAGGATTTTGCTCTGTCACCCAGGATGGAGTTCAGTGGTACAAACATAGCTCACTGCAGCCTTGAGGCTCTGGGCTCAAGTGATCCTCCAGCCTCAGCCTCCCTAGAGTAGCAAGGACTATATGAGTCCACCACCATGCCCAGCTAAATTTTTAAAAAAATCTTTGTAAAGACAGGGTCTCACATGTTGCCCAGGCTGGTCTCAAACTCCTGGCCTCAAGTGAACTTCCTGCCTTGGCTTCCCAAAGTGCTGGGATTACATGTGTGAGCCACAGTGCCTGGCTGGATTTTTGATATCTGAATATGGAAACTTTAGATGATGAAAAGAAAAAAAAAAGCTGTGAACTTTGAGTTTTAAGATTTCAGTTCAAAACTACCACTGATTTAACTGTGTGACTTTGGGCATGTCATATAACCTCTCCATGCTTCAGTTTCATTATCTGCAAAGCAGAGATGAGACTACCTCACAAAACTGCTGTGGGAGCAAAGCAAAGGACCTACGTAAAAATATTTTTTAACTCAATGTACTGTTGTTTTCATCAGCAATCATGCCACCTTTATGCAGGCGGTAGCTTAGTTTGTGATGCTGCTGCTCAAAATACTTGGCAACTATTAAACAGTGAGAAAAATTAGCCCCAATTGGCAACCCTGCTCAACAACTGAAATTCAATGACTCTAGACGAATATTCTCATTCGTAGGCTCAAAGTCTACAGAACTGTCCTTCCTTTTCCAAAGTTTACTTCTCACACTACACACAAATATCTGGGGATCTTATTAAAATCCAGATTCTGATTTGGGAGGTCTAGAGTGGATTCAGTATTTGTAAGAAGCTTCCAGGTGATACTGATGCTGCTGGTCCCCATATCCCAATAGGGGTAGAAAGAAACTGAGGGATTATCCAAGACCTTTCAAATAAGTAAGTGGCTGTCCCACTCATTAGGAGTGAAGTCAGTTACTTAAGTGAGGAGACACTTTAATTTCTGGCTCTTTCCTAACTTCCAACATCCATCCCTTATGCCCCAGCAAACCATTTCATGAAACCAAACTGCCTCATGACATGTTAAATCATCCTTCAGTCACAGAAGGGTGACAAGACATGCTCAGGTGGCACAGGGCTCTGAATGACAGCACAAGGTCCAATTCTGACAGCAAAGCCAAAAGTAGTAAGGATTCCTCCCACCCCCACTACAAGCAGCCACAGAGCTGGGGAGGGATTTCAAAATCAGCTTTGCACACCAGAGCCTCAAGGGTCACCATCTACCATTCACCACTGGGTCACGTTCCTTGGATTATTTTGGTAAATGATTATCTCATGAGACTATAGATGTTTCTGGTGTGAGGGACCCCCATCTCTTCTTATCTAGCACAAGATTAGGTGCTCAAATATCTGTATAATAAGCAAAAATGGGGAAAATAAATCAACTCACCAACATTTAATGAATGTGCACCATGTACCTAGCAATGGCCTAGCTGCTGAGGAAGCAACAATGAATAAAACAGATCTTCACCCTGCCAATAACGCAATTTGAGCCCCTACGTAAGTGCCAAGCACTCTGCTAAAATTTTACCTATATCATCTCACGTCTCAATTTTCATAATAGCCATATGAAGTAGATATTAATACCCACATTTTGCAAATGAGGAAGTGGAACAAAACAAGCAATACTCCATGTAAAGAAAAAATGGCTAGTATACTAAGTTTTCTTTCTTAATCAACCACAGAAAGCAAGTTTTTTCACACTATAATAACCAGAACAAACTACTGTCTTTCAACCAACTATGACGGTTCTGTGCCATACTCATAAGATTTTCACAGTACTAACATGAAACATTAGGTGATGGGTCCTGAGAGAAAGTCATGGAGCCCAGAAAGGTAACTGTTTGCCCCAGTGTCTGTCACCACCTCTGTATCCCATAAAGCCCAGCCTTCTTAAATACCACACTAGCCATTCATCACACACAAATGCGAAGTGGGATGCAGCAGAAATAACACGAGCTGGACATATCTGTGTTTGAATCCCAAATCCACCATTTCTCAGCTGTGTGGTGACCTTTCACTCTTCCTACATCTATACAACAGGGATAGCAACAGCACCTTCATGTGGCTGGTGGAAAGATAATGTGAGATAATGTATTTAAACTGTGCAGTACACAGTGAACTTCCCACAAATCTAAGTTCTCTTTTCTGGAGGGCCATTGCTTTGCTTCTGCAGTAGGAAAAGCATCAAGAGTCACAAGTCCTTCACTTGCCTAATGAGAACAGAGAACTACTCTGACACCAACAAAGTCACCAAAAGGCCAACTGTAGCAGCCATTTAAAGTCACAGTCTAATTCCTGAGGCAAATTAGAAATGACTCTTTGGTTTACCTTGGAATAGAAGCATCAAAAAGATGATAAAATGCTTTCTTTTAAAATTAACAAAGTCAAAAAGATGAACAAAGCCAATTTATAGGAATGTGGGTAGACAGGGCCCAGCATATAACAGAGAAGGGAATAATAAGAATGTCCTAAATTTTCTCCTAGATAAGTTTAAAGTCCTGAAAGTAGTAACTCTTATTTTATTTTATTTTTTTAACAAAGACTGTATCACATGGATTACCCAGGAACCACCAGTGGATAGAGCAGTGGTTCCTGAATCAGAGAGCTAGGTTTAAATCTCAGTTCTGGCATTTACTAGCTGTGTGGACCCTGGGCAAACTACACAAAAATCCTTCGCCTCATTTTCCACAGCTATAGGACAGGGATAACAATACTTGTCCTGTAGTTACTGTGAGGTTTAAATGAGATAACGTTTACAAAACACTTAGCAAAAAGCATACATTTAATTATCTCACTGATAATTAATGTGACTGGTCCCTGGAAGATCCTAAACCAGGAGCAGAGAAGCTTTGCAAAAGGTTTTGCAATAACCTGCAAACTGGCTGTTATGCATGAGGTGGACTTTATGCTGGGCTCTAATTTGGGCTGTCATTGGCTTCAGAAAGGTTCTTAAAAATATCTTGAAGCTGTGGCACAAGATTTTTTTTTAAATCAGACCCTAACTAGGTTTCATTGAGATATCAGGAACATTTTTGGACCAGGTCCTAGCTGCGCTGCATTTCAAAGTCAAATATATTAAGTTTAGGATCTAGGCTATACTAAAAGGAAGAAAAAAAATTTTTTTAACTGTCCCATCTTTGGTTCTCAAAGCCATTCCTTTTAGCAACCAATTAAAGAGACTGCGAGATTCTTGTATAATGGGCAAAAGGCCACTTTGCTCACCTCTGAAACCCCCAGCTCAGTGGAGGTTACTGGGAGTTGGTCACTTTCAGCTCATCACTGCCCAGAAGAAACACAGACTGTCAAAACCTAACTTGCTTCCTCATGGGTCTTGCTCAGGTTACTGGCTTCTCAAAGGACAAAGATACTCCCCACTCTAAGGATGATGCTTCTCATTAAGCGGAGGTTGTCTTTCCAGCCCCGTTACCATCCTCTCTCCCCATCACATTTTAGCTGTAACAAACATGTCTTATGTCCTTGAAAGTGGCATGTTGTCTCCCATTCTATCCTCTGATACCAACTGAGGTGTCACTTCCTCTGTCAGTACTTCTCTGACCCAAGAGACTAGGTCGGGTCCCCTCCCTGGACCCCCAGGACTCTTGTATTACTCCATCACAGCATTTACCACACTTCACCAAAAATTCCTGTTTACTCATCTGTCTCCCCCACCAGATGACAGATGTCAGAGAGGCAGAAACCACATTTGTCTTGTACTTGGTTGCATCCCAGCACCTAGCAGACTGCCTAGCACATAGTATATATTTAAGAAATACAAAAAAAGCAAACATCTTTGTTGACTAATTGAATGGTTTCTTAACTGAGAGGACTGCAGAACGTGGGGAAAGAGGGCAAGCTAAATGGGGTGGCTGAGAAAGGGAGTGGGGCGGGCTGAGTGCCTGTGTGTCTGTGGCTCTACACGTCTGCCCAGAAGATGGGGGTGAGAATGCAAGCGGATGCAGTGGTAGCAAGAGAGGCTCTGAAGCATTCAAGGGCAAGCTGTGCCGTGTGCTGCGTGCAGATGTGCCCACTCTACACTCTGTGGAGCCCTGGAACACTGAAAAACCAGTTAGGTATCTTTCCAGTGTTTGGCGGTGTTGGCAGCAGAATGCTGTTTTAGTGCTGCACGTATGCACAGGGGATTTAAAAGGTAAAAGGTCACAAACTTAGCAACTCTAGTAATTGGAAATCACTAACAAACCGTGTCTACTGCCCTCTCAGTTATATGCCCAGCACTATCTGGCATAGCACCTTTCCCACTCCCACCCCTTATTTAAAGGATGCATATCCATGCAGACTACTGGCTAGAAAACAATGATAAATGGGTTTAGCTGCTGTGCTATTTAAATAAGATTCTACTATCATTCCCAATAAATTGCAACAAGATAAAGTGTTAAAATTCAACAGTAAGGAAAAATGCAAAATAATTGAGAATTTATAGAGTCAGGGATCAAGAAAATGGAAATTTGTAGAAACTTTCCAGTGTAAAGTGAAATACATTCAAAATGTGAAGGAACAACAAAGGCAGTTAACAAGAGGGAAATAAATTGCCATAAAAATATTTTTTAAAACATTACATTTCAAGATCAAAGAAACAATGCGCTTCAGAGAAACAATGAAAAACATTGAGATAAACAAAGAGTAAAATAGATTAGATGGATATTTTTCCATACAAACCTTTGTTGTGGACTAGAAAATGGCTAAGGGATGGGGAAACTGTGAAATGAGCCACATATGCAGGATGTGGAAGTTAATTAAACAAGGAGTCAGGCAGTTCATTAAAAAACAATTTAGCCAAAACAAAAAATGAAAAACAAACAAGCTGTAATACATAGCTTCTTGGCCAAACAAGAAAAATACACACACACGCACGCACAGAGTACAGTTAATACAAAAGGGTTACAAGTTCCCAGAATTTCAGAGTGATCAGGCCACGGAAACAGGAACCACAGATGAGGGTTTTCAAACTTCAGTCCGGGAGTTTAAAATCAAACCAAGTTAAGACATCTAAGTGAACTCACCCTGTCATATTTCTTCTTTTAATAAAAGGATAAAATTTTTATATTACTGCTATTTTCTAATTTTTAGAAGGTAAAAACACAGCCTTGTGTAGCTGGCATAACCATACTGCAGAAGTTCTCAGTTTTAACTGCACATCAGAATCACCAGGGAGCTTTAAAATGCTGCTGCCTAGACCCCCTTCCGGAGAGTTTCTGATTTAACTGCTCTGGGGTGTGGCATGGGATTTTTAATAGTTTCCAGCATGATTCTTAAGGCACAGCCAAGGTAGAGAACCAGTCATATAATTTCTCAGATTAATATGGCAAATTCTCAATTTCTGGAACAGATGATGTCAAAAGGAACTTGAACTTAACTGATGGATCAGAAAGTATCACACTATTTCAAAAAAGAAAATATTTTTTCCTGCTTTATTTATCCCCTTTCAAAACAACTAGATTTTTAAAATAAAAGCCCACCACTGGGTTGGCTTCCTTCAGCCAACACAGAGTAGAAGAGATATCATCCAATTCTTTACCTCCTGTCTGAACCGGGTTTCAGCAGAAGAACATTTGTCACAATGATGATTAATCTCTAAGAAGGGGGCTGCCTGCACTTAAGGACCAGCAGAGGCCCAACCTCCTTGCCATCCTGTGTCTGGAAGGCACGTAGTGCTATCACTAAATCAAAACTCAGCTTGACAAAGCTGTAATGGGGCTTCTTGGTGGAGAAATTCATTCCCTATGATACATTAAAGGAGATGATGCCAAAAAGCCCATTAGTTCAGATGAGTCTATGGGGAACCAGCATAAACACAGGACGTGACAAGAAACAGCACCTTATATTTTATCCAGACTATCCTAAAGATAAGCGGTTTGCATAACCAATTAGGCTATCTTCCTCTGCTTCCTAACTATTAAATGACATATTCCGATGCTTACTCTTGGAGAAAACTTCATTCTTTCAATATTCACATTAAACATGGCAGCTTCTTTTAGTCCACCCACAAACCAGTGTGTTTTGAGAAACAACGGAAATTCTGGGGTGACTCTAATTCACATACACTGCTGCTCCTTCTCTGTTACCTAGTAGCATTTTATATACATTTCCATTATTAAACAGCAATGAATATAAATCATGTTCTAATATGATGCTCTAAGAAGGCAAGAATTTTGGTATTAGTAGTATATTGTGTTCATTGTCGCGTTCCTAGCATTTAACTGACAAATGAAAAAAATCTGCTAAACTGAATGGTCTTTGCAATGGTGTTTTTCCTCACTCTATTTTTTCTTTATATATTGATGAAATGTGTATCATATGTTCACTACAAAAAAATTAACCATCTTTAAACTCTAGCAACCAGAGATAACTAATGCAACCAGAAACATACATTCAAATTTTTCTTCATAGGTACATAAAATGGAATAATAGTTCCTTTCTGTGTTGTTTTATGACCTGCTATTTTCCACTTACTATAACATGTTTTCCACTTTTCATGTCAATAAATATTCATATGCATTGCTGTTTAGAGTATCCATTCATACATTTCATTAATGTCAGTAAGAGTGTCTGTTTTTGCAATTCTAAAATAACTTGCACATGGGATCAACTTCAAAGAAGGAGAATGACAGAGTCAGAGTTGGATGAGAAGACTGTAACTTCCATGAAGGCAGGCGCAGGGGTATCCCCAAAACCTAGAACCCAGAGCTGCTACTTGGTAAGTGCTCAAACAGTAGTATTCTTTATGCTCCAGGAATTGATACTCCAAATGGAGAAAAAGACACGTAAATAAATAATCTGCCATGGCTATGGTCTAACATTAGGTTTAACATGTGCATGCATGCACATACTGATACAATCCCTCACTTGCACAAAGATTTGAAAAAACATGTATACCTTTTCACCTTATCTAGTAAAAAGATGTTTTTCACCTTAACCAGTAAAAAGGCACTGTATCAATCTTATATAAGAAAATTTTCGGCCGGGTGCGGTGGCTCACGCCTGTAATCCTAGCACTCTGGGAGGCCGAGGCGGGTGGATTGCTCAAGGTCAGGGGTTCGAAACCAGTCTGAGCAAGAGCAAGACCTCGTCTCTACTATAAATAGAAAGAAATTAACTGGCCAGCTAAAAATATATAGAAAAAAATTAGCCGGGCATGGTGGCGCATGCCTGTAGTCCCAGCTACTCGGGAGGCTGAGGCAGTAGGGTCACTTGAGCCCAGGAGTTTGAGGTTGCTGTGAGCTAGGCTGACGCCACGGCACTCACTCTAGCCCGGGCA
>CAUYRT010029149.1:0-53887 GCA_963574885.1 Lepilemur ruficaudatus
AACCTCAGACTCCCGGGCTCAAGTGATCCTCCTGCCTCAGCCTCCCGAGTAGCTGGGACTACAGGCATGTGCCACCATGCCTGGCTAATTTTTTCTATATATTTTTAGTTGGCCAATTAATTTCTTTCTATTTTTAGTAGAGACGGGGTCTCGCTCTTGTTCAGGCTGGTTTTGAACTCCTGACCTTGAGCGATCCGCCCACCTCGGCCTCCCAGAGTGCTAGGATTACAGGCGTGAGCCACCGCGCCCGGCCATTATTCTGTAATCTTGATTTTGATTTATCTGATGATGACTGGAAATGTAATTTTAAAAACTCTTTTTCAGAAAAGATGCATGTGTGTTAGATTTTCAGCCATGGATCTCTGAAGATGACTATCATCTTGAAGGACAAACAACTTGTTTTGGTGTATAGTTCTTGAATCATGTCCTTTGTTTTATCTTTAAAACCCTACAAATGTTGGTCTATAAACTTTGATATTTCAGATTAAAGGAAAGTCTAAAACTAGCATGACTTTTTCATTCCTTCGTTGGTAACTTCTTTTTTTTCTGCCAAGATGCTTACAAGATTTTCCTTTTCTCTGGGAAATTAAAGACATTGCCAAGTTTAATTGTGTTCCTTCAATTAATTTTTCCTGGAACATGGCAAACCTTTTGAACATTAAAACTTAAATTTGATGGTAATTTAGAACTAGAAAAAATAATTCTTCACTTTGTATGGAACCAAATATGCTTCTTGCATTCATTATTCTATGATTTTAGATTTCTAACTGTTAATGCAAGGGAAATTTTGAAAACTGGTGAATAGTGGTGTAAACTTTAATTTGAAAATCATATACGTAGTTTCTCTATTGTAATATTGGCAGGAATTGCAGATTTTTTAAAAGTATTTTTGTCATTCACTGTCAACTAAAGTAAAGAAAAAGATGAAATTTTACACAGCTTTTAAAGATAGCTTTGTAGAGGTTTAATTTACGTAAGTATACCATGCAACACATTTTAGTAAATTTATCAAGTTGTGAAATTATCACAATCCAGTTTTAGAACATTCCCATAATGATAAAAAGATCCTCACTTCCCAATCCCGGCTCACAACTGATCTGCTTTCTATCTCTATAAACTTGCCTTTTATGAATATTTCATATAAATTGAATCTTGCAATGTCATCTTTTATATCTAGTTTCTTTCACTTAGCATGTTTTTGAGGTTTGTCTCTGTTACAGCCCCTATCAGTAGTCATTCCTTTTTATTGCTGAATAATATTCCAAAGTATTGATAGATCCCTTTTAAAAAAGTCCGTTTCCCAATTAATGGACATTTGGGTTGTTGAAATTGCCAGGTTATATAGTTAAGTTTATTTTTAACTTTTTCAAAAACTGCCAAATTATTTTTCAAAGTTGCAGTGCTGTTTTACATTCCTACCAGCACAATGTATGATGGTTCCAGTTTCTCCCCATCCTTGCCAATACTTGGTGTTGTCTATCTTATTGATTCTAGTAGGTGTGTAGTGGTATCTTATTGTGGTTTTAATTTATATTAATATTTTCCTAATGACCTATGATGCTGAGCAACTTCTGTTATGCTTACTAGTCATTTGTATGTATTCTTTGGTGAAATGTGTCCTTAAATCTCTTGTCTATTTTTATTTTATTTTTATTTTTATTTATTTTTTTGAGACAGAGTCTCACTCTATTGCCCGGCCTAGAATGCCGTGGCATCAGCCTAGCTCACAGCAACCTCAAACTCCTGGGCTCAAGCAACCCTTCTGCCTCAGCCTCCCAAGTAGCTGGGACTACAGACATATGCCACCATGCCCGGCTATTTTTTTTTTAGATATATTTTTAGTTGTCCAGTTAATTTCTTTCTATTTTTAGTAGAGACGGGGTCTCGCTCTTGCTCAGGCTGATTTCGAACTCCTGCCTTGAGCGATCCGCCTGCCTCAGACTCCCAGAGTGCTAGGATTACAGGCGTGAGCCACTGTCTTGTCTATTTTTAAACTGTTTATCTTCTTCTTATTAAATTTTAGTGACATTTTATATTTTGTATATAAGTACTTTTTTTAGATATATAATTTGCAAATATTTTTTCCCAGTCTGTAGCTTGTTTTTCATTTTTAAAATGATGTCCATTTAAAAATTGCTTATAATTTTTATTAATTCCAATATAGTGATTCTTTTCTTTTATGGCTCATGCTTTTTTTTAATTTCAGCATATTATGGGGGTACAAATGTTGAGGTTACGTATATTGCCCTTACCCCCCCTCCTTCCTCGAGTCAGTGGCTCATGCTTTTGGTATCATTAGTAAGAATGCTCTCCTAACTCAATATAATGAATATTTTCTTTTTTGTTTTCTTGTAGACATTTTATACTTTGTTTTAGTTCTTACATTTGTTTCTTAATTTTTTATAATATTTTTTATTTATTTATTTTTTACTCATCACTATGCTAACAAGGATAGTTTTTACATTTAGGTCTGTGATCCATTTTGAGTTAAGTTTTATGTATGGTATGAAGTAAGGATCAAGGTCTTTTTTTTTTTTTTCCTGCTATGGATTTCCAATAATCTCAGCCTCATTTGTTGAAAAGACTATCCTTTCTGTAATAAATTGTCTTGGCACCTTTGTGGAATAGACAGCTATTTTAGTCTCTTGAAGAATGAGGACATATTTTATAGTCTTTTCTGGATCTTTACACCTAATTCTGCAATTTAAATTCCAACGACTTTTCCATTTCCAAAGAAATAAGTCTTTCATCAACAAAATTTTGCTGTCTCTAGGAAATACAGTACAGAAAATCAGAACCACATGAGTATTTAAATAACAATTAACTTCGTTAACTAATTGCCATTTTTTGACCTTGTGACAAGAATTTAGATTCTAAACACAGTATTAAGAGAATATTCTGTTTAGGGACAAAGCAAATCTGTCATTTTTAATCAAAAGAATAATTTATTTGAGGTGATTATATGACCACATATCTAGCCACTTGACATAATTGTTTGTCTTTCTCGTAGATAATAACATTTGTGTGAACATTTTCTTTTCTTTTCGTTTTTTTTCTTTTTTGTTTTTTGAGACAGAGTCTTGCTCTGTTGCCTGGGCTAAAGGGCAGTAGCATCATCACAGCTCACTGCAACCTGAAACTCCTGGGCTCAAGAGATCCTCCTGCCTCACTCAGCCTCCTGAGTAGCTGGTACTACAGGTGCACACTACTATGCCTAGCTATGACAATTTTTGCTCAGACTGGTCTTAAACTCCTGACCTCAAGTAATCCTCCCACCTAGGCCTCCCAAAGTGCTAGGGTTGCAGGCATGAGCCACTGTGCCTGGCCTATGTGTAATTGTTAGATTCAGTGTCTTATATGTTAACTTGTGACATTCTGTGGCTACGTTATGAAAACAGATCCATTTATTTCTTATAAATTGGTTTCTCAAGCTTGTATTACTGCTAATTCATAGTATCCTAGCTGTAATTTTATCCTTTTGTTTCCTAAAAGTGTTCTGCTTCGTTCTACTTTTGATATTAGGATTTGAGACACATTATAAAACTTCTTTACATCAGGGAGATTTTATATATATTATGTATAAAATATATAAAATACATGTATATATAATATTAATATATACATATAGGTATATAATATATATTATATACATATATAATTAATATATTACAATATTAATATATACATGTATTTTAGATTTTGAGGCTTAAGATACCTTGCTTTTTTGGTTTTGGTTTTTTTACATGGACAGCAACTTCAGTGCTTAAAAAACATTTTATATGATATTTACCTATTTATTTATTTATTTTAGAGGCAAGGTCTTGCTCTGTTGCCCAGGCTGGAGTGCAGTGGCACAATCATAGCTCACTGTAACCTCCAAACTCCTGGGCTCAAGCAATCTTCCTGCCTCAGCCTCCCAAGTAGCTAGGACTGCTGGCCTATACAACTACACCTGGCTAATTTTTATATTTTTTTGTGGAGATGAGGTCTCACTAGGTTACCCAGGCTGGTCTCAAACTCCTGGCCTCAAGTGATCCCCCACGTCTTCGCCTCCCAAAGCTCTGGGATTAGAGGTGTGAGCCACTGCACCCAGTCGATATTTACCTATTTTAAATAATTTGCCCCAAATTTGAATTTCCACCATATTAAACTTACGTTTTGGGCAATAGATACCACACAAATTTAATCATCTAATAAAATGTATTTTCCTCATCTCTGTATTAAGATAACTAGAAGAGAGAATGAACTTTGTAGCAAGGCTTTGATTGAAGTTAGTCATTTAGAGAAAAATTCTGTAGGCCCTATTGTGAGATTGTGACGTGTTTTTCTGTTATTTTGCTGTCATTCTGATTACCTGGTGCACATGGGTGGGCTTATGATATTTCCTGAGTTGTTAAATATGATCAGCTGTCCAACTCATCACATCTGCTACATCTGTGCTCTAGATTCTCTTAGGCTTTTGGATTTTAGAGAAATGATTATATCTTAATAAGAAAATTAGTTATATAAACAGTAATGCAAACTTATTAATCTGAAGAAATGTTTTACAATCAAAAAGGACTTGTGTTTATAAAATTACATTAATTTTCAAATACTAGAAGATTACATCCAAAATAATAATCAACTTGACTTTGTAAAGAACAATTTTCAGACTGATATGCCTTTATGACAGGCTTGGGTGTGTCAAAGGAAAGTTATAAATTATGAAGAAACCACCATATAATTCTGTTTAAAAGTAATTTGATCAATTACAGTGGCTTTCATAATGAATTTTGCCAAGTCCTAGAGTCAGTGGTTGAGTATGGGCAGAGGAGGGGACAATCTTAAACCAGTGAGATGTTAAGCCAGGGCTGGGGAATCTGCACCCTTAAGGCCACATGTGAATCCAAATGTTACAGCACAGTTATTATGGCCATACTTTAGACTTAGAGGGCCACATGTGGCCTTAAGGCTCAGGTTTCCCACCTCTCTTAGGCTCTCCATCCAAGTTTCAATTGGAATAGAACTACTTGCTTAAGGTGACATATAATGAGATTTCACGTTAACTGTAATAGTAAACATGCAATGAATGAATAGACTTTTTTTTTTTTTTTTTAAGAGACTTGGTCTTGCTCTTTCACCCAGACTGGAGTGGACTTACGATACTTGATTCCTAGAACATTGTATTAGATATCTGTATAATGCTCATTTCTATAATATCTCAGCTTCCCTTCCAGCCTTTTTCAAGGTTTGCTGAAATGATTCACAATAGCGTGATTAGTAGGAGAAAAAGGCTTACAAATTTATTTATGTGTACATGGACATGAGAGTGCTACAGATATGAGACTAAAAGAATGGACAGATGGTTTAGGCTCAGATACCTTCATAGGTAAATGTGGGGTGTAGACAATTGTGAGGAGGTAGTACATGATTTTCAGGGGAAATAAATGAGCTCAAAGAACAATGGCTTGGAACAAAGTTTTTCTGAGCTCTGAGGGAGGTGGTGGGAAGGTGAGGGCAGAACTTCACTGTGAAAAAAATTGTCTTATTATATAGACAAAGTCTTCCAGATAATTTCTTGGAGTTGCCCTCAGAAGAATAGATAAAAAGTCTATCTGGGTGTGGTGACTACTTCCAGTCTCTTCTCTGGAAATTATATTTTGGTGGTTAATTATATTTTGGTTATTTGATGATATTCCTAGGGAAGGGGTCTTAAGACAATTGCACTTGTTTTGGAAAGAAATTTCTCAAATAAGGAAATTCCAGAGGGAGTCCCTCCCTGAGCTTTGGAGGTAGGTGTGTGGGGGCAGGGTTGGGTGGGATGGGGTATAGAATAAGAGAAGGTTAGAAAGTTAGGCAGCTCCTAAGGCCTTCCATTTTCTTTTAATTCAAAGTACTTAGCATGTCAAAGCACCATACTTTGGATGCTTTGTTCTCTGTGCCCCAACAATGAGTCCATAAAGGTTGTGGCCAGAAAAAATCCAAACTCTGAAATATTTGAAAGAAGTTTATTCTGAGCCAAATTTGAGGACCATGACCCAGAGCCACTCCTAAGAAGCCTTGAGCAAGTGGGCTTGATGTGGCTGGGTTACGGTTTGTTTTATACATTTCAGGGAGACAGGGGTTACAGGTAAAGTCATAAATCAATACATGGGAGGCATACATTGGTTAGTGGGGGGGGGGGTGAGCCTTAAAATTTTATTTTGGTTCATAGGGTTTTACAAAATTATTATGTTACAGGTCATTGTCTTTAGTTTCAAGAATTCCTTGTTGGATGTTTTTGTCAAGTGAGAGATCTAATTATACTAACAGAAAAGTTTGAAGTACTAATACTATTTTGTTGTGTATACTTTAGAGGATAGGAATTTTATGATGTATTTAAAAAAATACAGTCCTAGAGTTGGCTTGCTAATGTCTCATTTAGGATTTTGGAGTCTAAGTTTATAAGTGAGATTATGTTGTAATTTTTGTTCTTTACACTGTCCTTGTCCAGTTATTGCACAGAGGTTACTTTAGCTTCATAAAGAATTAAGGAGTGATTTCTCATTTTCTACTTTCTGGAACATTTTGTATAATATAGGGGTTGTCAGTTGCCTGAAGGTATGGTAAAGCTTGTTTGTGAAGTCATCTGTGCATGGTGCTTTTTTTGTGGGTTGATTTTGTGATTTCAAGATACTAAATGGTTATAGGTCTATTCAAGTAGTGTGTTTTTCTTTAGTCAGTTTGAGTAAATTATTAATGTTTTTTCCAGGAATTTGCCCATTTTGCCTATATTTTCAAATTTACTGGCTTAAATTTGTTCATAATATTCTCTTATGATTCTTAAATCTCTTGTAATTATTTTTATTTCTAATATTGTTTGTTTTTATTTTTTTCTCATGTTTTTCATGTTCAATATTGTCAGAAATTTGACGATTATTCTTTCTAAAGACCCAATTTTTGTTTCTGTTAATTTGCTCTATATTATTCTTTGTTTTTTATTTTATTAAATTTGATTCCCATGTTTATAATTTCCTTCCTTATACTTTCTTTTGGATTATACCTTTGTCCTTTTAACAATTTATTAAGTTGAGATCTTGGCTAAGAGTTCTCAAAATTTTTTCTTTTCAAATATGTACCTTTTTAGCTATAACTTTTCCTGTTAAGTATCACTTTATCTGCAACCCATATACTTTTATATGTCATGCTGTTAATTTCTAAATATTCTATATATTCATTATAAATATAGAAACTTAAACTATGAATTTTTAAAAGTATCATTTTTATATAATTTTTATGTTAAATTTTGATGTAATTATTAAATTGATTTTCTTTTTACTTTTCCAATTTTATTGCTTTACATTCTGTACACAATTATTGGCATTTGGCATTTATTGAGAAATTATTGTGACCTGTTATGTGGATAATTTTTGTAAATGTATAATTTGTACATGAGAAGAATATTTGTCTTTAATATTGCATGTTATATTCCACTCCTTTGTGTGTAATTTCCTTCACACATTATTTAGTATCAGTAAAGATTCAGTAAGAGTCTATCAATGTCAACTTTTCATCTGAAAATATCTTTATTTTATTCTTGAATGCTAGTTTAGCTGGAACTCCTACAGGTCTTTACTCAATAGTCATCTTCTTAGGGAGGCTTAATCTTAACCTATTTAAAAGTGTAACCTCATTTAGCCTCATCGCCACTCTTCACCCTCCTTACCCTTCTCACCTTTTAAAAATAGCACTTATTGTAGTCTATCATATTATATTTTAAAAAATATTTTTCTGTATATTGTTTATCCCCTCATGATGTAAGCTCCATGAAAGTAGGAATTTTTGTCTACTTGTTCAGTGATACAGCACAACACCTGGAACAGTGTTTACCACATAAAAAGTACCTAATAAATATTTATTGAATGAAAGAAAAGTGAATTTAGAATTCACATTTGTTTTATATTTGGACTTTGTAGATATTATTCTATTTCTATCACCATTATGTAGGCTCTACGAAGGCAAGAATTTTTGTTTGTTTTGTTCACTGCTATATTCTCAGGGACTATGTCAGTGACTGACATTCAATAAATATTTGTGAATAACTAAAATAATATTCAAGCTATTCTCCATCTAATTATTTTACTGTTGCATTCAATGTGTCTTTTCTCTGAGGTTACATTAGCATTTCCATTTTATCTTTGATTATCTGTAGTTTCTCGATAATGTATCTAGATGTAGATTTCTTTTTAAATTTTGCATGGAATTCATTTGCTTTCTGAGTCTGATCATGTTGTAGTTTCATCAATTTTGACAAGTTCTTGCACCTCTTCAATGTTTTCTCTATCCTGTTCTCTCTTGGAACTCCTATTTAAGTAGACAGATGACTTTCTTTCTTAGTCTATCCTCCATGACACTCTTCTGATTGTATTTTCTATTTCTTTATTGTGCTTTATTTTTGGTAATTTTCTCAAATCCATCTTCCCATGTAATAATTTCATCTTTTTGGGTAGCATACTGGCTTAATCATTACTCTTCTTATATTTCTGTACTTAAAACAAATTTATCTTTAAATTTATACACTATTTATACACTATATAGTGTATATAAATATTATCTATCTCAGTAATTCTTCATAGGAATGGGCCTGGATATGTCAGAATCATTTGGGAAAGTTTTTTAAAAACAAACATATCTGTTTTATTTCACCTGCCCCAGACTTGGTAATCCTGATAATGCTGTCAGGATTTTATCCTGAAACTAACAAGGGGCTACTAAAGATTTTAAGGAATACTATGCCAATTCTATTTCTGTGTTTTCTTTCTCGGCTATTAGACACACTTGTTTCTGAAAAATTTTTCTCACGATATAGGTAATATAATTTGTCCCTTTCTTTAGATACATGGCATTCAGTAACCTAATGTTCATGCCAGAGGCTATGGTCCTAAATATGATAGGAAGTAGGGTCCAGGGAAAGTACTTTTAATGGTTATAGTAAAGAGGAGCCAACCTTGAACTTGAGAGTTACACAGAGGAGGTCTCTTACAATGCAGAATAGCAAGGATGGGATTTGCTTTGACCAAACCAGCCAGTTGCCACTCTTAGTAGGGAAAGTTCCATGCAAATGTTTCAGCTTTGACCCAGTGTCGCCCTCTATGGGCCACCTACTGATGCACTTACATGCCTAACCATTACTCTCAGGGATTTTTGATAGTACTGCATTTGAATGTATGCCAGGCAACCCAGCAGCACCTAGAAGTTCAAAAGGAATATTCAGCTGCTTCTACCCTCTACCCCTAACCTACACAGTATTCAGGAGACACCACTGTCAAGATCAACTTCATACTTGACCATTTCTGTCTCCCTGATGGACCAGATACACCTTGGTGGTGGTAGACACACCAAAGATGGCACTCTTTCTTCTGTACCACCTTGTTTTTTGGTCTTTTTATATTTTAGAATGGAAATTCTTTTTTTTGCACTTATAAAATTCACATTGGTATTGTGAAATATTCAGACATTGTGGAAAAGTATAAAGAAGAGAATCAATTCCCTATAGCTACACCTAGCAATAATAACACCTAGAATAGTAACATTTTGATGTATATTCTTTCAAACATTTAAATTCACACATATACAGACATGTATGACCACAATATCTTATATGTATCTGGTTGATATATTTGACTATTTTCATTTCTTTTTAAATGCCTTTGGGCTGAGACTGACTTTTGCTTTTTACTGAATTGTGTTGAAATTATTTACTTTGACATTTTTGGCTATGAAATATCATGTCAAATGATTGTGCTATGACACAGAAATGGAGAATGGAAAATAAAGAATTACAGAATTTAAGATCTAAAAGAGACCTTTGAGAACATTAAATCCTCCTCCCAGAGCTAAAAGATGGGTCAGGATTCTTTCTAATGTCCATGTTGTCACATATTATGCAAACTTACAAAGGAAAAAAAGAAGCTCACCTTAAAGACACGAATATTTATTTTAAAAGATGAATCCTTATTTATAAATTTACTTTGCTCCTAAACTAAATTTTTAAATTTTGTCTTATTTTACCTTCAAAGGACATTGCATAGTTCATAGAATAATCAAATATATAGGTATTATTCCATTTGTTTGCAAGTCAATTTATACACATAATTTTGTACAGGCCTCTAGGGGTATTCTCCAACATAATATATTTCCAGAAGATGGCTTAACAATGCAGGTGGTACCACATTTCTTTTCGTGTTATTCCTACTTAGGTTGAATTCAGAAGTAAATTTAGAATTATAACTAAAATCTTGTTGAAGTTACCTAAAATGAGGAGGAAAGAAAAGAAATGAGAAAAAAGCACCAGCAGGACAAAAAGTAGTTGCTGTTTTGAAAGGAGTTCATTTCTCTTTCTCTGTAGGCATATGAGTGTGGGTGGGTTTTCTCAATTCTGGAGTTGTTGTAAATAAATTAGCTGTAAAACAGTCACAGATTTTTTTCCCTCCCCTTAGTCCTCTAAATTACTTGAGGTGTCAAGCTGAGAAGTCTGTGGGGCTTTCAGCAACAGCATACTGTTTCGTATTATGATTTTTTTAAAAAGCAGAGACAGAAACAACCCAAATAATTCCACTTACATCTGAATTAAATTCCTCAGGCATTTCCTGGATTTTGTTAGCAATTCAACAAGAGGTCTAGTATTAGGAGATAGGGAATAATTACAAAAGAAAGGGAGGGATAGGAGTAAAGGTGCACTGAATTCATAATGCTAAATTTGGCTGAAGTGGTTACTTTTTTTGTGATTAGAGGGTGGTGGATGAAATTTTAATCCTTTAAAGTAATTTTCTGTGGGCTCAAATCTATATTTTTTTTACACTTACTATACAAATTATTCCATTGCAAAAGTCAAATCAGTAATAGTTTTGTAAACCATCCCAAAGAATTTGGGGACATTTTCTAAGTCATTTGCTGACCCAACTTTCATATAGCCCATTATTATTTATTATAATAATATATATTTATTAAAGATAGAACATTTATAAACAGTGATGTTCATTAGCTGTATGACATTGGGCAAGTTAACTTTTCTATGCTCAATGTCTTCACCTGTTAAATGAGAAAATTGAACTAACATTTCTAATATGTTTTCAGTTCTCAGTTCTATGAAGTCGTTAAAAATGAGAGCAATAACCTAGTATATAAATAGAAGTCATCCATTGTAATTTAAAGCTGTAAGTGCATAGGTATTAATTATATCATTTCTACTCAGTTTACCAGATTTATCTTTTTGAATCTGATGTGATTATGTCATTGCTCTGTTTTCTGTCATCCATGGGGTAAAGTTAAAACTCTTCAGATGACACATTAGAACAATTATGCTTTTTGTAATGTAGCCTTGTGGACTTCGAAAGAACTGATGGCTTAAACAACAAACAATTTATTAGAGCCAAATTTGAGTTACTGTGTTCCAAGAAACGCTTGTAAGTTATCTTGTGAAGTGCTCTGGAGAACTAAAGAGAAGTTTGAGCTTTTTTTTTTGAGACAGAGTCTCACTCTATTGCCCGGGCTAGAGTGCCATGGCATCAGCCTAACTCACAGCAACCTCCACCTCCTGGGCTCAAGCGATCCTTCTGCCTCAGCCTTCCGAGTAGCTGGGACTACAGGCATGCACCACCATGCCTGGCTAATTTTTTACATATATTTTTAGTTGTCCAGTTAATTTCTTTCTATTTATAGTAGAGACGGGGTCTCGCTTTTGCGCAGGCTGGTCTCGAATTCCTGACCTTGAGCTATCCACCCACCTCGGCCTCCCAGAGCTCTAGGATTACAGGCGTGAGCCACCTTGCCTGGCCGAAGTTTGAGCTTTTAAAGAAAAAAGGATGAATCAGGAGAGGGGGCAATTACAAAAGTTGTTTTTCAACTATAACAATTGGGTTGATCATATCTAAGGCAGTCTTGGAGTCAAGGGATTGGTCGTAGCAGTCTAAAAAGTGTCCTATGGTCAGAGACTTCTCAGTTCAGCAGAAACTACTAGAAAGATAATAGCAGATGTTTTGGCAGTTGCTCAACCAAGAATTTGTGACCTCTAGGGTGGAATATTCTCTCCTTAAGGTGTGCCTGAGTTTCAAGCTGAAATGACCTTCTGGCTCTATTTTAGGTGCCTTGACTAAAGTGTTGCTATTTTCTTTCCTCAACCTCAACCTATATGGCTTGCCTTATCTGTTGTGCTATAGACATATCAAACTCTTTTTAATAATTATTTTTGAATCTTTATTGAGATATAATTATAATATCATAAGAGTCACTCTTTTATTTCATTTAGTTATTTATTTTTCTTTATTTAAGTTTTTTTAGAGATAGAGTCTCATTCTGTCACCCTGGCTGGAGTGCAGTGATCATAGCTCACTGTAACTTTGAAGGAGTCACCATTTTAAAGTTTACAATTCAGTGGTTTTTAGTAGTTTTACAAGGTTGTTAGACCATTTTATACTCCCATTGAAAGCCTGTAATGTGCCAGACATTGTGTGTGGTTCTGGGAATTTAGTAGTGCATAAAATAGACAAGGTCTCTACCCTTATGGAATATACATTCTGATATGGTAGATAAATATTGAATACGTGATTACAAATGGGTTGTGTGAAAATCTGTTAAGTGAGTATATTTACATGAGCTATTCTTTTTATGTGTTTAAAAATATATTTGCAGAATGGACTTAATTCTTAAGAGGCATACCCACTCCCTGAATATGGTTATTTTTAACAGGGGTCCCCACTTAGAAAGTTTAGCACAGTCTCAGATATGTCAGACTGAATTATAGTGAAAAGTTCTTGGTATTGGGGTTGAATCATTCACAGGGACTTCCATATAATTGTCCAGGGTACAGCTAGTTGGGAGAAAATAGAAAGCATTTGTGGCCAATGATTTCTTGTGCCAGGGCTTAAAGTCGTGACTATTATTTTTCCCACTGAAGAGTTTACAGAAGCAGTGAACTATCTGGGAATCTCTACACATCTTCTCTATTGTTAGCTTTTGTATTTTCAATTTGCTTCTTTGCACAGTGCCTGGGAGTTTGCTACTTATCCAAATGGTGCTCAGCAAATAAATATTTTTTCTATCAAAAACATCACAATCCACATATATTATTTAAATCCTAAATTTACAACATTTGATTTGATAATATTGTTTTATTACAGTTTTGATCTAAGGCCAATTATATGTAGACATTTTTTTCTAAGGCATTTTGACTTAGAAAGATTTTTGAAGCAATCTGAAAGTTCAAAAGCATTACCTGGGCCAGGCATGGTGGGTCACACCTGTAATCCAAGCACTTTGGGAAGCAGAGGCAGGAAGATCAATTTATGCTAGGAGTTCGAGACCAGCCTGGGCAACATAGTGAGACACTGTCTCTACAAAAAATTAAAAAACCAAAAAAAACTCCACGAACAAAAACCAAAAAACAAAGAAGCATTACCTACCCAAAAAGCTTGACTAAATGAGTCCCTTGATTTTTACTCTGAATTTTGAGATTGCTTAAGGCCTCTAAAATTCTCATTTCAGCAATAACAGTGGGAGATGTTTTGTGTCTAAGGTAAAACTATTTTTCCAACTGGTATGGAGATCCATAAACTCACTGAAGCCTAGTTTTTGTCCTCCCGGGCTAAACTTTTATGTTTCCATAATATGTTTTATTCACTTATATCTTTTATGAAATAATAATCTAAGCAAATTTCTTTCTTTTCAATAACATGATAGTTTCTGTGTAAACAAGAACCATACATTAAGAAACTACCTATCATAGTGCCTAGTACATAGTAGAGTCTCTATATGTGATGGTTTTTGGCTTTGAAGCTGTGCTAGGTTCCTATTGCTACTGTAATCAATGACCACAAATTTAGTGGCCTAAAATAACACAAATTTATTTTCTTCTAATTCTGGAGGTCACAAGTCTGAAATTAGTTTCACTGGGTGAAGGTGTTAGTAGGGATGTTTCCTTCCGAAGACTCTGAGGGGAGAGTATCCGTTTTCTTCCTTTTCCAGCTTCTCATGGCCAGCTCTGTTCTTTGGCTTGTGGCTCTTTTCACCATCTTCAAAGTACATCACTTCAATGTCTTCCTCCATCGTCTTGCTGCCTTTTTTGATTCTGACTCCTGTAAGGGCTGTTGTGATTACCCTGGGCCCACTGGATAATCCCAAGTAATCTCCTACCTTAAGATCTTTAATCACATCTGTAAAGTTTCTTCTACCATAGCAACCTATATATAGAGCTTTGTATATTCTAATTACTTAATATGTGCTTGCTGAATTGCTTATTATATAGGGCAATAGGGTTCTGTTTTGTTTTGTTTTTTTAAAGAAGGCCCAGAACCACTGTCTTTCCTGGTATTCTCTAAAGGGCTCTGTTCTGATGAACAGAATCTTATCTTCTCCATAGAGGTTTTACATAAAATAGTCTATCATTTGCTTGTCAGTTAAGCCTCAATTTAAATACCACCTTCTATATGAAACTTAATTAACTTTAGGGAAAGAAAGGAGTGTACTTTATACACATTATTTTATGTCCTCAAATTCAATATGATGTGGTCAGAGAGGTCACATCACATGGTTTGCAGCAAGTTGCAGAATGATAATTCAAAATCAGGTATTTGTGCAAGGGTATGCAACCTAGTGGTCAAAAGAATGCAGCTGAGAACAAACCATACTTTAACCACTTAGCAGGTTATCTGTCTGCTCTGGCATTTTTATTAACTACATAGGTATAATAATAAAAACTTCATAGTATGTGTGTGTGTGTGTGTGAAAATTAAATGAAGGGGCTGAGGGAGTATATGGAAACTCCTGTACTTTCCATTCATTTTTGTGTAAATCTAAAACTACTCTTAAAAAAGTCTGTTAATTAAAAAAAAAATGAGACAGTGAGTGTGGAGTACTTGGCATAGTCCTGACATATATTAACTGTTCAGCTATGATTTTTATTACTCCATGACCTCTTTCTTTCTGTTACAGCAGGATTTCTAGTCCAGATTAATGTTTTCTTTTTAAACTTCTATGGCATTTCATACTCTATATGATGCAATTTATTATTTTATAGAGTCATAGAATGTTATAGTTCTAAGGAACTTACAGGTCAATGATGATTATTCCTTTCATTTCTGGTGAGGAAACTACCTGAGGCAAAGAGGGTCAAATAACTTGTCCAAGGTCATAAGATATAGTAAATATTATTCTATTATTTATTAATAAAGTCTAAGACTCTATTTATTGAAATCGTTACTTTCTCAAAATTTTCAGGTGAAATGTCAATTTGTTAATCCTGAAAAAGATATCAATGAAATTAAAACTATAAGTTTTGAAAAGATATTTATGATATCTAACCAACAATGAGTAGGTGTCCAGGATATGTAAAGAATTATTACATATTGATAAAAAAGGCCAATGGGTTCAAGTCACACAATGGAATATTATTTAATACTCAGAATGAATTAACTATAGATACATGTGTGAGTATGGTTGTATCTTAGCAATAAAACTGAGTGAAAAAAGTTAAAAAAATACATGCAGCATGGTACATGGTTTTTAAAATATATTTATTTATTATTTCAATAGATTTAAGTGGTTTTTTGTTACATGGAAGAATTGCATAGTGGTGAAGTCAGAGATTTCAAGGTACCTTTCACCCAAATAGTGTACATTGAACCCAATAGGTAGTTTTTGATCCCTTAGCAGTGCCCCCACTCCCCACTTCTGAGTCTCCAAAGACCATTTATACCACTCTGAGTAACCATGTATACCCATCCTTTAGTGCCCACTTATGAGTACATGGTGTTTTTGTTTTTCCATTCTTATTAAGATACTTCGCTTAGAATGATGACTTCCAGTTCCATCCAAGTTGCTGTGGTAGACATTATTTCATTCTTCTTTTTGACTGAGTAGTATTCCATGGTATGTGTGTATGTATGCGTGTGTATATGCATGTCACATTTTATTTATCCACTTGTGAGTTGAGGGCCCTTAGGTTAATTCCGTATCTTTGCGATTGTGAATTGTGCTGCAGTAAATATATGTGTGTGTCTTTTTCATATAATAGCTTCTTTTCCTTTGGATAGATACCCAGCAATGGGATCGTTGGATTAAATGGTAGGTCAACTTTTAGTTCTTTGAGAAATCTCCATACTGTTTTCCATAGAGGTTATATTAATTGACAGTCCCATCAACAGTGTATAAGCATTCCCTTTTCACCACATCCACACCGACATCTATTATTTTTTGACTTTTTAGTAATGGTCATTCTGACAGAAGAAAGGTGGTATCTCATTGTGGTTTTAATTTATATTTCCCTGATGATTAGTGATGTTGAACATTTTTTCATATGGTTGCTGGCCATTCGTATCTTTTTTTTTTTTTTTTGAGACAGAGTCTGTTAAAAACAAAATATAATAAAATCAGGCAGGAGCCATATGAAAAAGTGGAGTAAATTTGCTTCAGGCAAAAGGAACAGTAAATACACAGGTCCTATAGTTGGAAAGCTTTGAGTGAATATTTCAGGTAATGACAAAAGACCAGATTGGATGGAAATAATGAAAGAGAACAGTGACCTAGAATATGTATGGTTGAGAGGAATGCAAGCAAAGTATCATGCAGGATCCTGTTTATGATGTTAAGTAGTTTGGATTTTATTCTAAATACATTTAGAAATTATTGATAGGGTTTAAGCAAGGGAGAGATGTGAGAAGTTTATATGTTTTAAAAATTAGCCTGGCTGAATGTGTAGAATGAATTAGAGCGGGATAAGAGTAGAGGGAATCATGATGACCAGTTATGAGGGTATTGAATAGTGCAGATAAGAGATAGTGGTGAGTTTTTCTAGGGTGGTGGCTGTGCAAAGAAATGGACAGACTGAGAAGTTCTTATTGAGATTAGATTAATCAGTGGTAGGAGTTTGATGTGGGAATGTGTGAGGAGTTGAGGGAGTTGGAAAAAAGAGGAATGTGTATTTTAGAGCTTTGAAAAAGGGCAAGGCTGGGTGGGTGGATAGATTTTTACCCACTACTCACTCTATCTCAGCCTAGTATACTTGCTTTAACTTCACCTCTCCATCTTAGGCCTTAGGTTTCTCCTTGTGGAATTTTTTCCTCTGAGACAGATAAAGGAGGAAGGAAATGAAGATGAGAGGGAGAAAGAAAAAAATAGCTATGTAAAGGAGTCATTATCATTTAATGAATGTGAGTTTTTGGGTCATGTTATACTATAGTGAGTAATAAAACAAAACAGTAATCTCCATTATTATGCACAACTATTTTTAGCTTTATATTTATATATGTAAACTTCAAGGACTATTGACCTATGTCAGTGTTACTGTATTTAGTAATGATCATGTAAAATATTAGGTACACTTAAGAGGAAGCAGACATCTGAATTTGAACAGAAAGCAGACATCCTCTTTCTATAGACATGTTAAATCTGTAAGGTAAGAGGTTCACTGTGATTGCAGCATGTGGGTGTTTTAGAATAAAAGTTAATTCCAGCATTATCCAGATGAATAGACAATAACAAAAATGAGCTTTTTTCTAAGCAAGACCTATAATTAAGTTGGTGAGTGTTTCTTTATGCCACATTTTTATGACTTTTCTGCATGTGCAGAGCAAATATTTCTGACCTATATACACTGTATTTATGACACTGGTATTGCATTTGATGCGTTTTCTTAAGTGAGTCCATCTTTTATAAGTGGCCTTCTGACAGCAGGAAGCTGATCCTAGGCCTGGTTCTTTGTAATTTTCTTCAGTGGCTTAGATGATGAAACAGAGACCATGAACATCAGGCTTATAGGTAAATGGCATCAAATTGTCATTTTAAGCCCTGGATTAGAATTCAAAATGATTCTGGCCAAATGGAAAAGAGTTCAAAATGGAGTGAATTTAAGTTTTGATGGAATATTTATGATACTGTATGATATATGATGGAAAAATTAAACATTGAGATGAGAAGAGGCTGAGGTCTGAGAGCAGATTGGCTGTAGGATGGCAGTATACTAGTTGGAGAACCCACTAGCAGGTGGATGTCATATAAACCTCATTTGGATAACATCAGTTATTATGTGTCTACTCTAAGAGTATGATATGAAGAAGTTGGTTGTAGTATGACACGTAACACATTCAGCTGAAATAAGCCTGGCTAAGATAGTACTTTATTAAGAGATGGATTTGTCTACTTTTGGCAGTCATGGTAAAGTGATAGTAAAGTAGGCACTTTTTAATTTAAGATATGTTGTATATGGATATGGATATATTATCTGTAGATAGCAGGTCAGAGTATATTATTTATAGACACAATATCCAAATGCATTTAACTTATAACTTGATGAAGATGGATATTAATTTTTAATATCTCAACCTATGTTCTAGAATAAAAATGATATGCATTTTACTCTGCAGTTTATTTCAGCATACAGTCACTTCAACTAAAGTACTTATCCATTGTGTTCTGATATCTGCTTCCATTTACTTGTTTGCTAAGGGAGAGATGAGAACACTTTACTTGTGTGGCTAAGAAAATAATCTTTGCTCTGCACCAGGTTGGAGTTCTTTGTTATCTCTGTTTCTCTGATCCCTTCCTGCTATTCCAACAGCTGTGCTTCCCTTGAGTGTTCTTTCCCCTGTGCTTATACTCTGCCTGTGCCTTGGCAATGGACAGGGAGAAAGAGCCATGCCTGATCGCAGTCCGAACTGAAAACGGATCTCCCATTATATGACATTATGATCCTTCCTGGAAAACACTATGAAACTACAATTGAGTATTTTAATTCTGCATGTTGGTATGAACAGTAAATATTTCATTTTGAAACTTCAAATTTTAGAATGTTTTGTAAAATCTCTGTTTGGGTTTTTAATAATTGAATCATTTAATCTTAGATAAAGATGGAATATTGAGATAACTTTCCAAGATATGCATAATTCCTTATATATAGCATTCTTGAAAGATGATCATTCAGGTTTTACTTGATTACTTGCAGTAATGGGATGCTCAGTCTCTGAGGCAACCCATTCTATTATTGGATGACTTTAGTTGTTAAATTCTTATAATCTTTCTAAGACAGATGTCATTTAATTTTTGAAGTTAATAACTGAAATCTGTTGGCTTACTGTTCTCAGCATTAAGACAAATTTCTTATCATAGCCTATCAGTTCTTCATGGTCTGGTCCCTGCCTACCTTCTCAGCTTCATTATTGTATTCTTCTCTTAACCAATCAATTCTAGCCACACTGGCCTTCTTTTAGTTTTTCTTTCTTCGTTTTACTTTCCCATTGAGTCTTTGCATATGCTTTCCTTCAGCCTAGAAAGCTGTCTTCCCAATTTTCTTTCAGCATTCACCAAATTAACTTTTATCTTTTAGATTCCGGCAAAATCATTTCTTTAATTAAGCCTTCCATGACCTGTCTGATTAGATGAAATCCTCCAGTTATATGTAATAGTGCTCTGTACTTCTTCTTTGTAGCTTATATCACAACAGTGATTTTAATTAATCAGTAATTAATAGATTAATGCCTTTTTAACCTCTATCCCAGTGTTTTTGTTCACTATGTATCACCAGCATTCAACACAGAGTCTGACACATGGCAAGTGTGCAGTAAATATTTGTTGAATGAAATGAATGAGAAATAATCATAGGTCTGAATTTTGAATATATAGGAAAATTTCACTTCTTCTACATGCTAATACTTCAAAAATATGAGACAGCTAGAGTGTGTCTTTGTCTTTCAGAAGAAAAGGCTGTACATGTCCTGGCCTTAGATTGTCTCTCCTCTGAAAAATCAGAGCTTTTCACTATCCTGGTTGCTTGCTCTCCTCTGTGAGTATTCAGTTTTGTCAATGTGCCTTGTACTGTATAGTGAGGCACTTAGTTCTAAAAATAGTGTTCTTAACTATTGAGAATACCTTTAGGTTCTAGAAATTTCTGTTAGAATAATAAATAGCTTTTTTTTAACCTGAACTACTCTGTAGAGTGTGATTTTAAGCTTTTGGCTCACTTTATATGCATTAGTTTCATTTCAATGTAGTTTGTCTTTTGAAGAAAAGTCATGGTTCTTGGTTTCTGTTAAACTTCTTTCCAGAACTCAGGTGTAGACTGGCATGAGATTCCTTGAACCATGATTAAAAGAAATCCATTTTTGTAAATCCTAAAATCATTGTGAATTTTTTTATGTGAGTGAAACTATGAGCTTCAAAATCACTAATATGGAGTAAATATTTCCTGGATGGCATTTCATAATAAAAATCCATATTCACCTTTTTTTGTGTGTTTTGGGAGGAAACAATGCAAATATTGGGACAGTGCAAATTAAAGACCTTGAATGAGCTATGATATTACTTTTTATATGTTTGAACATCAACAAAAATAGTAAATGTATATGTATAAGTTAGTCATTTTTAGCCTTTCTCACCTATATTTGATAACAAGTTAACAAATGTTTATTATCTACTATTTGTTGGATAATAAACTAGTTGCTATTTTTCTTTCTCAGAATAATAACTTGTTTTCCTATTTATAAAGTTAATACAATTTCAAAGTAGAACATTTGGAAAATACAGAGAACTCAAAGACTTTTACCCTCTACCCAGATATAAACTATTGTTAATGATTTGGTATATTTGTTTTCATTTTTAAATTCATTCAATAAACATTGAATGTATACTATTTTCTATCCATTGCTCTAGAGATTAGGGATACACCAGTTGACAAAACAAATGAAATTCTTGTTCTCATGCGCTTATAACCTAGTGAGATGAGATATCAAATAAATAAAATATTTAATATGTTAGCTCATAAGCACCATAAAAAGTAAAGCAGAGTAGGGGGATTAAGAGTGTTGTATAAAGCAGAAAGAGAAGATAGTTCTTCTAGAGTGACATTGAGTGCTAAAGGAGTTGAGAGAGCAAATATCTGGGTCTAGGGTGCATTAGGCAGATGAAATAACAAATGCAAATGTTCTGAGGCAGGAGTGTATTTGATATATTGGAGAAACAGCAAGTATGTCAATGTGGCTGCAGCAGAGTGAGCAAAGGAAGGATCTGATTTATATCTAAAAAGATCCATTGTCTTAGTCCATTTTCTGTTGCTTATAACAGTACCTGAAACTGGGTAACTTATAAAGAAAAGGAATTAATTTCTTACAGTTATGGAGGCTGAGATGTCCAAGGTTGAGGAATACATCTGGTGAGGGCTTTCTTGATACGGGGAATTCTGCACAATCCCAGTGTAGCACAGGGTGTCTATCACATGGTTAGGGAGCTGAGCAAGCTGGCTCAGGTCTCTCTTCTTCTTCTTGTAAAGCTGCACATCCCACTCTCATGATAACCCATTAACTGATGCACTGATTAATCTATTCCTGAAGACAGAACCTTCATGATCCAATCACCTCTTACAAGGCCCCACCTCTCAATACTACCACAATGAGGATTAAGCTTCAACATGAGGTTTGGAAGGGACACCAAGCCATAGCACCCACCCTGGATATTCTATGAAGAATAGGCCATATGAGAAAAGAATAGAAGCAGGGAGACCAGTTAGGAGCCTACTATAAGGGAACAGGAAAGAGAATATAGTGACTTAGACCCAAAGAGGTGATAAGTGGCAGGGTGCTGGATATATCATAAATGGCAGAGACATTAGAATTTGTTGATGGATCATAAGTGGAGGAGTCTCTTGGCAGCTCTAGGGATCCACCCACTGCAAGGGACATCTAAGTGTTTCTCCTGATGAACTAGAGCCAGTCACCACTACAGCTGGCTGTTTCCTGCAAGTGCCACCCACTGGCAGAGAGGACAACTTGTATAGCTCATTACAGCATTTACTGATTCAATCATACAGGGCATGGCTGACTCTTACCCATAAGCATTACCTGCTATCTGAAAGATTAAAGTAGGCATCTAAATATAACTAAACTGTTAAGAAGAACAGAGCCAGTGAAAGAGTAAAGATTTTAAAGACCTCTCTGTCTCCTTTTGTCAACAAAAGACAGGGAATCTTCTCATGCACATAATGCACCACTGCTACAGCCTATAAATAACTAGCAATTGAGAAAACCAGCACACTAAGGAAATATATAAGCAAGGTATCCATTCATAACCTAGACTCCATCAAAGTATCCACAACCAAAGCCAGAGATCCTTACCCAACATATACTATAGGCACACCCTTAAGTGTGAAGGACAGGAGTCCCATCTAAACAAAAGAAAATCCAAGAACAAGATGTGACAGGTGCTCCAGATGAGAAGGAAAAGGAATCAGCACAAGAATTCTGGAAGTATGAAAAATCAGAGTGAAAGGACTCCCTGCCACAAAGGAGTACACCAGCTCTCTAGCAATGGATCCCAAACAAAATGAAAATACTGAGGACAGATAAAGAATTTCAAATATGGATTTTAATAAAACTCAGTGAGATACAAGAGAAAATGGAAAACCAACCAGAAAAATAATTTAGTAAATTAGTGAAAAATTTAATAAAGAGATAGATATATTATTAATAAATAACAAATGGAACTTCTGGAAATGAAAAATACATTTAGGGATTTATAATACACAGTGAAATGTTTTAAGAATACACTAGATCAATCAGAAGGAAGAATTTCGTAGCTTTAAGATAGCTCTTTTGAATTAACACAGTCAAAAATAAAGAACAAAGAATCAAGGATAATGAGCAAAGTCTATAACAAATCTGAGATTACATAAAATGCCTTAATATAGTAAGACTCCTAGGCATCCCTGAGGGTGAAGAAGAAAAAGCAAAAGGCCTGGAAAACCTATTTGAGGGACTAATTGAGGAAAACTTCCCTTATCTTGCTAGAGATTTAGACATTCAGATAAAAGAAGCTCAATGAATACTTGGGAGATACATTGCAAAAAGGACATCACTGAGGCATATAATTATCAAACTGGTCAAAGTCAACATTAAGGAGGAACTCCTATTAGCCATGAAGTGAAAACATCAAGTAACTTACAAAGGAAACCCCATCAGACTAACAGTAGACTTCTCAACACAAACTTTATGAGCCAGAGGGAATAGGATCCTATCTTTAGTCTCCTTAAGGAGAATAAATGCCAGAATTTTGTATCCTGCAAAACTAAGTTTCATAAATGAAGAAGAAATAAAGTCTTTCAGAGACAAGCAAACACTAAAAGGAATTTGTTACCACTAGACCTGCCCTATAAGAAATGCTTAAAAGTGGAATATGGAACAGAACAATCAATACCCATCAGTGTAAAAACATCCAAAAATTAAATCTCACATTTCTTATAAATAAATAACACAAGGAAGAAAACAAAGCAAGTAGGTAACAATCAACATGATGGACAGAACAGTATCTCACATGTCAGTATTAACAGTGAATGCGAACTGCTTTAATGCCCCCCTTAAAAGATGTATTAATAGATTGGCTGAATGGATTAAAAACAACCCAATATATCTATCTCCAAGATACCCATTAAACTCACAAAGATTCTCATAGACTCAAGGTAAAAGGGTGGTAAAAATATTCCATGCAAATGGAGACAAAAATGAGCAGGAATAGGTTTTCTCATATCAGATAAAATAGACTTTAAATCAACATGGTAACAAAAGACAAATATGGTCATTACATAATGATAAAGTGATCAATTCAACAAGAAGATGTAATAATCCTAAATATATATGCACTTGACACAGGAGCTCCCAGATCCATAAAGCAAATTCTATTACATCTGAGGAAAGAAGTAACAACATCATAATAGCCTAGGACTTCAACACCAGACTGACAGAACTAGACAGATTATCAAGGCAGAAGATCAACAAAGAAACACTAGACTTAAATAGGATTCTAGAACAAATGGACCTAATAGACATTTACAGAACATTCTATGGAAAAACTGCAGAATACACATTCTTCTCATTAGCACATGCAATATTCCCAGAGAGATATGTTAGGCCAAAAAAAGTCTTAGAAAACTTAGAAAAATTGAAATCATACCATGTATTTTCTCAGACCACAGTGGAATAAAACTAGAGATCAGTTCCAAGAGGAACTCTTAAAACTACACAAATGCATGAAATTAAAAGGTCATAAGCTTCCAAAATCTATGGGAAATAGTAAAAGCAGTTCAAAGGGGAAAGTTCATAGCCTTAAAATGCTAACATCAAAAAGAAAGATCACAAATTAACAAGCTAATGTCATACCTCAAGGAACTAGAAAAAGAACAAACCAAACCCCAAACTAGCAGAAGAAATAACAAATTTCAGAGCAGAACTAAACCAAATGGAAATTAAAACAACAATGCAAAGTATCAATGAAATGAAAAGTTGGTTCTTTGAAAAGATAAATGAAATTGATAGATCAACAGCTAGATTAACCAGGCATAGAAAAGGAAGGAGTGAAATAAGCTCAATTAGAAATGAAAACAGAGACATTAAAAATGATACCATAGAAATACAAAATGTCATCTGTGACTGCTATGAAAACCTCTATGCACACAAACAAGAAAACCTAGAGTAAATGTGTACATTCTCAGAAATACACAACCTCCCAAGCCCGAATCAGGAATATATAGAAATACTAAACAGAACAAGAATGAGTAGCAATGTTGAAACACTAATAAAATGTCTCAAAACAACAAGAAAAGTCATGGCCCAGAAGGATGCACAGCAGAATTCTGCCAGAACTACAAAGAAGAACTATACCCATTCTACTGAAACTGTTCTATTACATTGAGAAGGAGGAAATCCTCCTTAACTCATCCTATGAAGCCAGTATCACCCTGATACTAAAGCCAGGAATGGACATAACAAAAAAGGAAAACTACAGACCAGTATCCCTTATGAGCATAGATGCAAAAATCCTCAACACAATTCTATCTAACTGAATTCAACAGCACCTCAAAAAGATAGCCCATAATAATCAAATGGTTTCATCCCAGAGATGCAAAGGTGGTTCTACATATGCAAATCAATAAATGTGATTTACCACATAAACAGAAATAATAAAAAGGCGATAAGATTATCTCAGTAGATGCAGAAAACATTTGGTAAAATTCAGCACCTGTTCATAATAAAAAGTCTCAGCAAATTATGCATAGAAGGAATATACCTCAAAATAATAAAATCTATATATGACAAAACCGACAGCCAACATCATACTGGAATGGGGAAAAGTTGAAAGCATTCCCCCTAAGAACTGGAGAAAAAGAAGGATGCCCACTGTCACCAATCTATTTGACATAATACTGTAAGTCCTAGCCAGAGCAGTCAGGCAAGAGAAAGATATAAAGGGCATCCAGATCAGGAAAGAGGGGTCAGATTATCCCCATTTGCTGACGATGTGGTCTTGTATCTAGAAAACCCAAATGATTACCCCATAAAACACCTAGAATTGATATTTCAGCAAGGTCTCGGGTTACTAAATCAATGTACACAAATCGGTAGCATTTTTATATATTAATGCTAATAACAATCAAGTTGAGGGTCAAATCAAGAATGCAATACCCTTTACAATAGCTGCAAAGAAAATAAAATACCTAAGAATATACTTAACCAAGGAGGTGAAAAATCGAAAAATCTCTACAAGGAGAACTACAGAACACTGATGAAAGAAATAGATGACACAAATAAATGGAAAAACATCCCATGCTCATGGATTGGAAGAATCAATATTGTTAAAATGTGGATTCTACCCAAAGTGATTTACATATTCATTGCAATCCCTATCAAAATACCAATGTCATTCTTCATAGATCTAGAAAAAATAATCTTAAACGTCATATAGGACCAAAAAGAAGCTTGAATAACCAAAGGAAATTTATGCAAAAAGAACAAATCTGGAGGCATCACATTACCTGACTTCAAATTATACTATAAGGTTGTGGTAACTAAAACAGTATGGTACTTGTATAAAGATAGAGACATGGTCCAATGGAATAGAATAGAGAATCCAGACATAAAACCATACAGCTAAGACTAGCTGACTTTTGACACAGCAGACAAAAACATCTACTGGGGAAAGGATGACTTATTCTGTAAATGGTTCTGGGAAAATTGGATAGCCACATGCAGAAGAATGAAACAGGATCTCTATGTCTTACCATATACAAAAGTTAACTCAAGATGGATTAAAGATATAAGTTTTGGACCTGAAATCATAAAAATTTTGGAAGAAACAATTGGAGAAACTCCTCTAGACATTAGCCTAGGCAAAGAATTTATGACTAAGATCACAAAGGGAAATAAGCAACAACAAAAATAAATAAATGAGACTTAATTAAACTAAAAGTTTTCTGCATAGCAAAGGAAATAATAAATAGAATAGACAACTTAAGAATGGGAGAAAATATTCATAAACTATACATCCAACAAAGTACTAATATTCAGAATTTACAAAGAGCTCAAAGAAATCAGCAAGAAAAAAGAAATAACCCCATCAAAAAGTGAGAAGAAGACATGAACAGAGTTTTTTCAAAAGAAGAGATACAAAGGGCCCACAGAGATGTGAAAAATGCTCAACATCTCTAATCATCAAGGAAATGCAAATTAAAACCACAACGAGATATCACCTTACCCCTATTAGAATGGCCATTGTTAAAAAGTCAAAAAATATTAGATGTTGGTGTGGATGCAGTGTAAAAGGAATACTTATACACTGTGGGACTATAAATTATTACAATTTCTATGGGAAACAATATGGAGATTCCTCAAAGAACTAAAAGTAGACCTACCGTTTGATCCAGCAATGCCCCCGCAAGGTATCTACCCAAAGGAAAAGAAGTTATTATATCAAAAAGACTCCTGTACCCAAATATTTTTCACAACACGTGTCACAATTGCAAAGATGCAGAATCAACTTAGTGCCCATCAATTGATGAGTGAATAAAGAAAATGTGGTATAAACTCCTTGGTATATACCAAGGAATACTACTCAGCCATAAATAGGAATGAAGTATTGTCATTTATAGAAACTTGGATGAAACTGAGAAAATTATCCTAAGCAAAGTGTCTCAGGAATGGAAAAACAAACACCTCATGTTCTCAGTAACAAGTGGGAGCTAAACGACAGATACATATTGTCATAAAGTGGTGTAAAGGATATTGGAAACTAAGAAGGGGGAGGCCAGAGTGGGATAAAGGACAAATCTTACCAATCAGGTACACTGTATATTATTCTGGTGATGGGCACAGTAAAAGCCCTGATTCAGCATTATACAATTCATCCATGTAGCAAGAACACTTGTGCCCTCTAATGTTTTGAAATAAAAATTACAAAAAAGTTTCAATGAACATTTTTATATGTGTGTCCAGTTGCACATAGGTTTTTGTAGGGTTTATTTCTAAGAGATGAATTGCTAGATTTTAGAGAATATGATTCTTCTACTTAAGTAGGTATTGCCAAACTGCTTCCAAAGTGATTGTATCAACTTAAACTTGCAATAGCAGTCATTTCACGTTGTTCCGTATCTTTACAAAGACTTACATTGTTAGTATTGTTGCCAATCTAGTGTGAGAGTATTTGCTTATTGTGGTTTTAATTTGCATCATTTTTATTATTAATGAGGTTGAGAATCTCTTTGTATTTGAATTGGCCATTGTATATTATTTTTATTATTATTTGTAAAGTGCCTGTGCAAGTTTCTTGACCATTATTCTACTGGGTTGTCTTTTTTTTATTGATTTATGGGCATTTTAAAATAAAACCCATGAATAATACCTTTGTTATTTATTTAATGACATTATGTGTCCTATTTTGTGGCATTTTTTTTTTTTACTATTTTTTATGGAATCACTTTCACTTTATGGTTGGTATTTTTTGTATTTTGTTTTAAAAATATCTTCCACATCCTGAGCTTACAAGTGTATTCTCCTGTATTTCTTTGAAAAGCTGCATAGTTTTGTCTTTCACATTTAGTTTTAACTTTTTTTAAGTCAAAACTTTTTAATGGTTTATTTTGCAAATATGCTTTTGAAATACTTAATTTTTCATTTTTATGAGGTTCATTAATCTTTAGACTCTCTAAAGATAAAACACATTGAAGGCATTTTCCAGGAGTATTTTATCAGCTTATGTAATATAGAAAAATTATGTCAGCAGCCTAATCTAGGACACTGTCTCATTTTAAGATTAAAAAACCCCTCTAAATTCAAACGCTGCTTACTCTTATTTTTTTTATTTTTGATTGCGTATGCTTTTTTACTCAAAGCAATTAAGTGGATGAAATAGTGATAGTGGTTCAGTTTTTCTCAATGACCACATCAACCAAGATTTTAGGCTATAAAGACATGGCATAGCTAAACAGAGTGAACTATTTTGCTCAGAAAATTATTTCAAGAAAAATTACTTTTTTAAACTAGGAGTTTAATTATTTACCCCCTTATTTGGAGTGTGGGTAATTTGCAAAACAATCAATGAATATTATAAAGGAAAATAAAGCAGGTTAATAGAAAAGACAATGATAAGGTTTGCTATGGTTTGAATGATGGCATTTCCTCCAAAATTGATGTTGAAACTTAGTCCCCAATACAGCTGTATTAAGAGGTGTGGTATTTGGGAAGTGATTAAGCCATGAGGGCTCTTCCCTTATAGGATTATCACCCTTGTAAAAGAGGTCAAGGTTGAAGCGGGTCACCCCTGTTCTTCTGTCCCTTTTGCCATGTGAGTTCACAGTGTTCTTCCCCTGCAGGAATGAGGCATCTTGGAAACAGAAAGTAGGCCCCCAGTCCTGCTAGTGCCTTGATCTTAGACTTCTAAGCCTCCAGGACTATGTAAAAGAAATTTCTATTGTTTATGAATTACTCAGTCTGTGGTATTTTGTTATAACAGCACAAAGGTAATAACAGAAGATTATTTTGGATGAGGTCAAAGAAGACCTCTCTGAGGAGGTGACATTTAAAAAATTTTTTTTGTCTTTTAAAAGAATTTCAATAGATTTAGGGGTTACAAGTGTTTTTTATTACAAGGATGAATTATATAATGGTGAAATGGGGGCTTTTAGTGTACTCATCACCCAAATAGTATACATTGTACCTGATAGGTAATTTTTGTTCCCTCATTTGCTTCCCACCTTCCCCTCTTCTTAGTTTCCCATGTCCATTATGCCACTTTGTATGACCATATATTCTCATCATTTTGTGTCTACTTATAAGTGAGAACATATGGCATTTGTTTTTTTGTTCTTGAGTTACTTCATTTAGGATAGTGGTCTTCAGTTCTATCCAAGTTGCTGTGATAGACAATATTTCATTCTTTTTTTATTACTGAGTAGTATTCCATGGTCTATATACACCACGTTTTCTTTATCTACTCATAAGTTGATGGGCACTTAGGTTGATTTTATATCTTTGCAATTGGGAATTGTGCTGTGATAAACATTCAGGTGCAGGTGTCTTTTTGACAGAATTACTTCTTTTCCTTTTTGTAGATACCGAGTAGTGGCATTGCTGGGTCAAATAGTAGGTTTACTTTTAATTCTTTGAGGAACATCCATACTCTTTTCCATAGAGGTTGTACTATTTTACATTCCCACCAACAGTTTATAAGTGTTCCCATTTTCACTGCATCTGCATAAACATATATTGTTTTCTGACTTCTTAATAATGGCCAATTTGGTAGGGATAAGGTGGTATCTTATTGTGAGTTTAATTTGTAGATTTGTATTTCCTTGATGATCAGTGATGTTGAACATTTTTTCATGGTTTTTGGCCATTTGTATCTCTTCTTTTGAAAAATGTCTGTTCATGTCTCCTTCCCACTTTTTTGATGGGGTTATTTGTTTTTTTCTTGTTGATTTGTTTGAGTTTCTTATATATTTGGGATGTTAGTTCTTTGTCAGTTACTTAGTTTTGAATATTTTCTCCCATTCTCTAGGTTATCTATTTACCCTGTTGATTATTGCTTTTGCTATGCAGAAACTTTTTAGTTTGTGTATGGTGACAGATAGGGATCCAGTATTATTCTTCTGCATATGGCTATCCAATTTTCTCAGCACCATTTATTAAATAGAACATCCTTTCCCCAGTATATTTTTTTGTCTGCTTTGTCAAAAATCAGTTGGTTGTAGGCATATGGTTTTATTTCTGGGTTTCCTATTTTGTTCCATTGATTTATGTGTCTACTTTTATACTTGTACAATGCTGTTTTGGTTACTATAGTGTTGTATATAATTTGAAGTCAGGTAATGCAGTGTCTCTAAATTTATACTTTTTGCTTAGGATTCCTGTGGCTATTTGGGCTCTTTTTTGTTTCCATATGAAATTTAGGATTGTTTTTTCTCATTTTGTGGAAAATGACATTAGTATTTTGATGAGAATTGTATTGAATATGTAAATTACTTTGGGCAGTATGGACATTTTAACAATATTGATTCTTTCAACCCATGAGCATGGGATGTTTTTCTGTTTGTCTGTGTCATCTATTATTTCTTTCATCAGTGTTTTGTAATCCTTGTAGAGATCTTTCAGGACAAGGTGACATTTAAGCAGAGACTTAGTGAAATGAGAAATAAGTCCTATGAAGATCTTCAAAAGAGAATTCCAAGCAGAGGGAGCAGCAACTGCAAAGGCCACAGATGGAAACGAGCCAAGGCAGTATGGCTTGAATAGAGTGCAGTTGTAAGTATATTCAGTTTTAGTTATACCTAGAAATGTTTGCAAAAACAATTTTAAATCTGCTCATTTTAATCCAATACACTTTACCTTATATATTGCCACTACATAATCTTTCTCAGGTACTTTAACCAAGTCAGTATCCTATTCATAAATCTTCTGCATACTAGTTTCTGGTCATTTTTCAATATCTTTGTTTGTAATTGGCCTGCCTTTAGGAAAATTAATAACCATGGTTAGTTAAACAAATTCCTGTTTTTTTTGACCTTGTTGTATGATACTTAGAATTGTATCCTTGAGAGGCCACTCCATCAAAAATAAACATTTTCAGTTCTGAATGTCTCATCCTGCGACTTATAATTTAGGGCATGTATTTGGAACCACAATTTATTATTCCTTTTTGTACCTTAATATGACATGTTCCTCCCTGTCAGCTGTCATTTGAGCCACTCATTGTACCCTAGGTCCAGCTGCTGAAAGAAGATGATTGTTAATCCATGTGAGGCACCTCCCCAGGGGCACTCAGTGAATTTTAATATGCCATGTAGCGTATATTTTAAGTTAGACCATCCCAAACGTACCCCCCCAGATTTGATGAAAATATATCCAGCTGCATTCATTTGACATAAAAAAGGCAAACATGCATATTTATATATATTTATTTTCTGTACTTTTCTAAAAGGAATTTGAGACAATGAAAAGCAAAACAAAAAATTAAATATAAATAGACTGTCAATATTAAAGGAAAATAGAAATACAAATGAGTAGGGGTTACCTTAGTCATGAGTACCTGATTTAATCATGAAAGTTTGCACTGGAGTATGTTTAGAACACCATGGTATGTCTAGACAGCTTCATCCATATTGGTGGTTCATTTCCTGTAGTTACATATAAAAAATTTAGTTAAATAGTTTAATCATATCAATAGCAATTAAAACATTTTTTAATTGACAAATAATAATTGTACATATATTGCTTTGAAATATGTATGCATGGAATGGCTAAACTGAGCTAATTAACATATGCATTACCTCACATGCTTATCATTTTTTTAATATGAGAACTTAAAACCTACTCCTAGCAAATTTCAAAAATACAGTACACTATTAACTATAGTCATTATGTTGTATAGTAAATCTCTTGAACTTATTTCTCCTATCTAACTGAAATTTTGTATCCTTTGACCAACATCTGTTCAAATTCTGTCCTCCCACCAGCCCTTGGTAACCACCATTATATTCTCTGCTTCTGTCAGTTTCATTTTTTTAGATTCTGCCATCTTTTATAGTTTTCAGTGTACATACCTTTCACCTCTTTGGTTAAATTTATTCCTAAGTTTTTTTTTATAGCTATTATAAATTTTTTAAGATTTCTTTTTTGGACAGTTTTTTGTTAGTATATAGAAATACTACTAATTTTTGCATGTTGATTTTTGTATTCAGCAAGTTTACTGAATTTGTTTGTTAGTTCTAACAATTTTTTGTTGGCATCTTTAAGGTCTTCTGTATATAAGATCATGTCTGTAAACAGAGACAATTTAATTTTTTCCTTTTCAGTTTGGATGCCTTTTATTTATTTCTCTTGTCTAATTGCCCTGGCTAGAATTTCCAGCACTGTGTTGAATAGAAGTGGTAAGAGTGGACATCCTTGCCTTGTTTTGTATCTTAGAGAAAAAGCTTAAAGCTACTTATTGTTGAGTATGATGTTACTCATGGGTTTGTCATGTATAGACTTTATTTTGTTAAAGTTGAGGTACATTTCTTCTATACCAAATTTATTGTGTTTTTATTATGAAAGCATATGAAAATTTGTCAAATGTTTTTTTCTATATCTATTGAGATGATTATGTGGTATTTGTTCTTTATTTTGTTGATAGAGTGTATCATATTTATTAATTTACCCATTCTTGCATGGGTAAATTTTGACCCATTCTTCCATACTTGGAAGAAATCCCACTTGATCGTGGCAAATGATCCTTTTAATGTACCATTGAATTTGGGTTGCTTGTATTTTGTTGAAAGATTTTTCACCTATGTTCATCATGGATGTTGGCCTGTAATTTTCTTTTCTTACTATATCCCTATTTGGCTTTGGTATCAGAGTAATTCTGGTCTCAGAAAATAAATTTGGAAGTAGTCTCTGTTTAATTTTTTTGGAAAAGTTTGAGAAGGATTGGTATTAGTTCTTCTTTAAATGTTTGGTAGATTTCAGCAATAAAGTCATTTGGTCCTGGTCTTTTCTTTGATGGGGAACTTTTTACTACTGGTCGGATCTCCTTACTCATTATTGATCCATTTAGATTTTCTGTTTATTCATGATTCAGTCTTGTAAGGTTGTATGTTTCTAGGAATATTTCCATTCTGCTGGGTTATCTAATTTGGTGGCATATAATTATTCATAGTAGTTGCTTATAATCCTTCGTATTTCTGTGGTATCAGTTGTAATGTCTCCTCTTTCATTTCTTTCTTTTTAAAAAATTTCTTAGTTCATTTTCCTCAAATGAACTTTTGCATTTCTTATGTAATTGAGTGTTCTCTTTTTTCTTAGTCTAGCTAAAAGTTTGTTAAATTTATTTTTTCAAAAAACCAACTTGGTTTCCTTGATCTTTTCTATTTTTTTGGCTCTATTTTCTTTATTACTGCTCTGATCTTTATTACTTCTTTCCTTTTGATAACTTTGGGCTTAGTTTGTCCCTGTTTTTCTAGTTCCTTGAGGTGTCATAATAGAGTATTTATTTGAGATCTTTCTTCTCTTTTGATGTGGACATTGATTGCTATAAACTTTGCTCTTTGAACTACTTTTGTGGCATTCCATAAATGTTAGGTTGTGTTTCCATTTTTTTTTATGTCAAAATATGTTAAATTTCACTTTAAATTTCTTCTTTTTCTCTATAGATTGTTCCAAAGCTTGTTGTTTAATGTCCATGTATTTTTATATTTTTCAAAATTCTTTCTGTTATTATACTTTTATACCACTGTGGTCACAAGAGATACTTTATATGAATTTCAGTCTTCTTAAATTTGTTAAGACTTGTTTTGTATCTTAACATATGATATCTCATGGACAATAGCCCATGTGCATTTTAGAAGAATGTGTATTCTGTAGTTGTTGTATGGAATGTTCTGTATATATCTACTAGGTTTATTTGATATAAAGTGTAATTTAAGTCTGATGTTTTCTTAATGATTTTCCATCTGGATAATCTGGCTTCTGCTGAAAGTGGGATATTGAAATCCCCTACTATTGTTGTATTACAGTCTATCTCTCTCTTCAGATCTATTAATATTTGCTTTATATACTTAGGTGCTATGATGTTGCATGCATATATATTTGTAATTATTATAGCCTCTTGATGAATTGATCCCTTTATAATTGTATAATTACCTTCTTTGTCTTGTTTTAAAATTTTTTGACTTAAAGTCTATTTCACCTGAGATAAGTATAGTTACTCCTGCTCTCTTTTGGTTTTCATTTGCATGGAATATCTTTCTATCCCTTCATTTTCAGTCTGTGTGTATCCTTAAGAGTTAAGTGGTATCTTTTTGGCAGTGTATAGTTGGATCTTTTCTTTGGCTCAAGCCTCTCAAAGTGCTGGGATTGCAGGTGTGAGCCACTGCAACTTGCTGAGCTCACTTACTTCTATTAGGACAATTATATTCTATTGAAAATATCTATTGTTCCACCCAGCCCTGCCAGCCCCAAACTTCTCCAGGTCAGAGAAACTAGTTAAATATTTCTACCTGCCTTAATGCATGCTAGGAACCTTGAGTACACTAAATGAATAATAAATATTTTTGAAAGAACAATAGAAACTATCAATTATTAAATTAGTGCTTGAGGTAGGGTCAAGAATACTTTCTGTTGTCCTTATGATGTAATCCTGTTAAGGCTCTTTGAGATAGATTGAAATATCTTCCATATTACTCTTTTTTTTTGGTATTCTAATAGTGTTAAATGACATAAATAACATAACTTGGATCTTTTCTCATAGCATAAAGGTCATTCTGTGAAAGTGATATGTTTTAGGTAGAGGCTATCAGCCCTAGTTATCCAAAAAGCAAGGATGTTACTAAATGAATACAATTATACAATGGCCTATTTCTGTAGCCTCCTTCTAAGAAAAAAGCAAAACCAAAAAACTCCTAAAACAACAATCCTGCCCAAAAGATTGTATAGTAACTTAACATATATAACTCAGAAACACTACCCAAAGAAAGAATTGGGGGCAAAGATCAGATTAGTATTAATACATGTAAGCATACATAGGGTCAGGATCATCAACCTCACTGTCTTCCACCTCCACTGGAAGGCCTTCAGGGGCAATAACAACATGCCTTCTTCTGGAATACTTCCTGAAGGACCTGCCTCAGACTGTTTTACAGTTAACTTTTTTTAATAAGTAGAAGGAATACACTCAAAAATAATGATAAAAAGTATAGTATAATAGCCTACTCTTATGACATTATTTACCTTAAATACTTCCTTAGAGGTCCCACATCGAAATATAGCTACACTGGAGTTACAGCTTCAACATATGAATTTTGAGAGGAACCAAACATTCAGTCCACAACAGGCAGTTTATCGCATGTTAAACTGATATGTCCTCTTGGTAGTTTCTATCATCTTTCTGCTACTGAGTATGGCCTGGAGAAGTGAAGTTAGTGGAGATAGTAGAGATGAAAATCAGAGAATATTTTCTGTGGCCTAACTAAACACATTAAAGCTGCTAAAAAAATGGTTGAGTTTTTCCCCTCACTGGCCTCTTCAGTCCCAGGTGCTCAAGGACTTCTCTCACTCTCACAGTATTGCCATGGTCTATACTACAATCATGGCAGCATAGTCAGACTCAAGTATAACAGAGATCATCCAGGAAACTGCCAAACTATTTTTTTGCCCAAATGTCAGTTTTCTTTTCTTTTCTTTCCTTGTAAAAATAAATTTTGTTACAATTATCAATACACCTGAAAGAAGAGAAAAGTCTGTTTTCCCCCTCAACTATATTCTTTTCTCTCTTCTATTCATTTTGGCAAGCATCCTGACATATTCAAAGGGAGAATATAATACTTGAGGCTGAAAAAAGCAACTAAGAGAGGAAAATGGCAGGAAGGAAGTTTTACATTAAGTAGGAAGAAATGACCTTTATACGTGTGTGTGTATGTATATGTGTGTGTGTGTGTGTGTGTGTGTGTGTGTGTGTATGTGTATATATTTTTTTTCCTGTAGTTTTTCTGTCTTTATATATGCTGGGCTCCCTAGTGTGTATAACTTCCATAGGAATGCAAGTCCAATTAAAATGATTGCTGTTTTTATATGAATAGTATGGTTTAGGAATAGAAGCTTTTAAAAGAAAAATATATTTGAAGTGATTTTTTGAAAACTTAATCTTTATTTTTTGGTGAATGCCAACAAATGCGTACTACCACAAATCAAAACTAAACAACAAAATAGTCAAAATGCAAAATAAATAAAAATACAAAACCACAACCCCTATCCCAAATAAGAACTTATCAACAGCATCACCAACAGACAAGAAACATCACAAATAAACATAAATTACAAAACATCTAATTATGATCTTAGCTTTTAGAAGCAGGAACTTAGAAGAAGTTATAGAGACTAGGGAACTAGAGCTTCTCTTTGAGATCCTACAATGGAGAACAATTGTCAAGAAGTTGGACTAGAGAAAAGGAAAATTGATTAAAACATTAAAAAGTGAGGGGTGATTAGGTAGAATAAGAAATTTGGGTTATTCAACATGCAAAGGCCTAAAGTAAATTTATAGGTTATAAAAGAAATTAAAACCAGCTGTCTTCAATTTATACTACAGAAAAATATAAAAATAAACAAAATGTAATAAGTAAAAAATTCAAAATGTATCCGGTCCTTACTGTGTACTAGGTACTGTGTTAGGCACTATAAACAAATTATCTACTTTAATCATCACAATAATTCTATGAGTTAGATATTTTTGCTACCCTTATTTATTAAATGTGGAAATTTGAGTTTGAGAGGAGTTAATAAGCTTATGGAAAACTACAAATATAGGCTTAGTATGGAGATACTATGGGTTCAATTCCAGACCACTAAAATAAAGCCAATATTGCAGTAAAGTGAGTAACACATTTTTTGGTTTTCTAATACTGTATTAACTGTGCAATAGCATTATGTCTATAAAAAGAATCCCCCAATATGCATGCATGCCTTGATTAAAAATACTTCATTGCTAAAAAATACTAATAATCATCTGAGCCTTCAGCAATTCATAAGTTTTTTGCTAGTGGAGGGTCTTGCCTTGATGTTGATGGCTGCTGTTGGCTGCTGAAGGCTGGGGTGTGGTTGTAGTTTCTTAAAACAAAAATGAAGTTTGCTATATTAATTGACTCTTTGTCTCATGAAAGATTTCTCTGTAGCATGCAATGCTGTTTGATAGCATTTTACCCACAGTACAACCTCTTTCAAAAATGGAGTCAGTCCTCTCCAACCCTGCTGCTCATTTACCAACTAAGTTTATGTAATATTCTAAACCCTTTGTTGTCATTTCAACAATGATCACAGCATCTTCACCAGGAGTGGGTTTTATCTTATGAAACCACTTTATTTTCTCATTCATCAAAACCAATTTCTCATCTGTTAACATTTTATCATGAGATTGTAGCAATTCAGTCACATCTTCAGGTTCTGCTTCTAATTCTAGTTGTCTTATTATTTCTACCCTAAATGCAGTTACTTTTTGCACTGAAGTTGTGAACCATTCAAAGTTATCCATGAGGGTTGGAATCAACTTCTTCCAATCTCTTGTTAATGTTGATATTTTAACCTTCTCCCCTAAATCATGAATGTTCTTAATGGCATCTAGAATGGCAAATCCTTTCCAAGTTTTCAGTTTGCTTTGCTCAGATCCCTCAGAAGAATCACTATCTATAATAGTGTTAGCCTTACAAAATGTGTTTCTTGAATAAGATTTGAAAGTTGAAATTATTCCTTCATCTGTGGGCTACAGAATGGATTTTGTGTTAAGAGGCATGAAAACAACATTAATCTCCCTGTATATCTCCATCAGGACTCTTGGGTGACTAGGTGCATTGTCAATGAGGAGTAATATTTGAAAAGAACCTTTTTTTTCCTGAGCATGGTGGGCTTAAACTAGTCAGTAAACCATGCTGTAAGCAGATGTGCTGTCATCCAGGCTTTGTTGTTCCACTTGTAGAGCACAGGCAGAGTAGATTTAGCATAATTCTTAAGGGCCTTATAATTTTTGAAATGATAAATGAGTATTGGCTTCAATGTAAAGTCACTAGCTGTATTAGCCCCTGAGAAGAGAGTCAGCCTGTCCTTTGAAGTTTTGAGGCCAGGCATTGACTTCTCCCATCTAGCTATGAAAGTCCTAGATGGTATCTTCTAATGTAAAGCTCTCTAAATTTAAAATCTGTTGTAATTAGTCAACAGATCTGTTGTTGTTAATTTAGTCAACTTCATCAATTATCTTAGCTAGATCTTCTGGATAATTTGCTATAGCTTCTCCATCAGCACCTGTTGCTTTACCTTGTACTTTCATATTATGGAGATAGCATCTTTCCTTAAACCTTATGAATTAACCTCTGCTAGTTTACAACTTTTCTTCTGCAGCTTCCTCACCTCTCAGCCTTCCTAGAATTGAAGGTCTTACTCTGGATTAGGCTTTGGCTTGAGAGAATGTTGTGGCTGGTTTGATCTATGTTGACCACTAAAACGTTTTTATACTGGTAGTAAGGCTGTTTCACTTTCTTATCATTCATGTGTTACTGAAATAGCCCTTTTAATTTTCCTTTCATTTACATCTTGGCTAACTGGCACAGGAGGTAGCTTGAGGCCTGTCTTAGCTTTGAACATGCCTTCCTCATTACCCTTAATTATTTCTAGCTTTTAAGAGTGAGAAATGCGTGACCTTTCACATGTGACCTTTCACATGAACACTTAGAGGCCATTGTACAGTTATTAATTGGCCTAATTTCAATACTGTTGTTTTTCAGAGAATGAGGGAACCAAGGAGAGGAAGAGAGTTGGGGAAATAGCCGGTCACTGGAACCATCAGAACACATGCAACATTTATCAATTAATTTTACTTTCTTATGTGAGCATGGTTTGTGATATCCCAAAACAGTTACAACAGCAACATCAAAGTTCACTGGTCACAGATCATTATAACAGATAAAATAATAGTGAAAAGTTTGAAATATTTGGAGAATTATCAAAATATGACATGGTGAGCACATGCTATTGTAAAAAAGGAATGAGTATACTTGCTTGACACAGGGTTGCCACAAATCTTCAATTTGTAAAAAATGCAGTATCTTCAAAGTGAAATAAAGTGAAGTGTGATAAAAGAAAGTATACCAAGTAGTGGAACCAGGATCAGGATCAGAACTATGTAAAGAGTGAGAGGAAGGATTTTCCAGGCAGAAGAAACAGAAAGTGTTAAGTCTTCAAGGTCAAATGAAGTTTGGTGTGTTTGCAGATTTGAAATAAAGCCAGTGTGATTGATGTTTAATAATGAGCCTGATGAACTAATCAGGACTAGATAAGTGAGACCTTTTTTAATACCAAGTAAATAATTTTTTTTAATATTAAGGGTATTAAAAAGCCTTTAAGCAGAGCAGTGGTATGAGCCAGTTTAATATTTTAAAATCACTCAAGCTGCTGTGGATTGGGGATGAGGAGGGTAGTAGTTACTGAGTGAACAGTAAAATCAGTTATAACCATTGCAGTCATATGGATAAGAGATGATGGTGACTTGGTCTGATGGTAGAGATGGAGAGAAGTGGATATATTTAAGATATGTATTTTTAAGTAGTATTTATGGAATTTGGTGATGGTTTGGATATGGGTTAGTGGTAGAAAGGTTGAAGAAGTTATCAAGGATAACCAGTAGACTTTTGGCAAGAATAACTAAGTTTATGGATGTGTCATTTGTAGATATGGGTTAGACTGGAAAATAAGGTCTGAGATGCTTGTCAGAGGTACAGGTGGAGATGTCATGTAAGCAGTTGGATATGTAGATTTAGAACTGAAAAGATAATTTTGAGATAATTTTGGGAGTTGTTGGAATATAAATAGTATTTAAAGCCATGTAATTGGTCAAGATTTCCTAGAAAGAGAATGTACAATGATGTGAGGATTAGAAACAAGCTCTGAACTATACCAATTTTTAGAAATATGGAGGAATAGCAGGCAAATGAGTCACAAAAGGAAAAGCCAGAAGGGTAGGAGGAAAAGAAAGAGATTATGGAGTTATGGAGGCCACGGAAAGAAAAAAAGGAAAGAGAATTCAATTTTATTGAAAACTTCTGAGAGACCAAATAAAATGGGACTCATTAGAAAATTGTACATAATTTTGATTCTTGTAAGCTAGTTTCAATTTAGTGATGGAAGTGAAAGCCATATTATAATATATTGAAGAGTGAATTGACAGTTCCAAAATGGAAGCATAGAAGCAAGCTGACTTCAGTCTCCCCAACAGAAAAAGAAAAACAAATATCTTGCACTGAGATTATCACAATAGCCCAGAACTCAAGTATGAGGATGAGTAGTTCTTGGGGCCACAGAGAAGTGAAAAAATTTCAAGTACACAGTGTGAGAATTGGACTTTTACATCCACTATGCCCTTCCCCCCGATCTACCCAGCACCAAGTGTGTAGAAAATTCTCCTCCCAACTCACGGTTTCTACACTGGAAAAAGTAATATTAAGGTGGAAAACCAGCTTCCCCAACATCTTGGCTTCTTTGTCAGGAAACCTGTCCCTGCCTCAACCCAAGGGAAGCATTAGAAGTGCCTGAAATGAGAAATATCCCTGAGACAAAAGGAGGAGACAGAACTACCATCCTGAGCTCTGGAAACTCTGCTTTGTATCTTGGCCAAAGGAGACACCAGATCAAAGTGGCTGTTCAGCAGCACCATACTGTAGGAGGTTTTTTTTCATAGGTCTTCTGGGCCCCTAGCCAGCTTTCTCATAGTGCTGAGATATTCCCTTTGGGACCTCCCTCCTTTAGGAAGGGAAGCACTCTGATGGTTTACTAGGACCAAAGCAAACCTATGCTTAATGAGCCATCTATTGCCAAAAAAGGAGGTAATAACCTATCAGAAAAAGGGAAAACTAATCAGCAGGTATATTGCAAGGAATCTCTAACAAAACATGTGCAATTAAAACCCAAACAAGCCACTGGAATGAATAACTGATCTTTCGATGCAGTGACACAGACTTACATCCATAAGAGACAACAATGAACTGGGAACCATGACCTCCTCAAATGGACAAAAGAATGAATCAATGACTGACCCTAACAAGATGGTGACATATGAACTCTCTCACCAAGAATTCAAAATACCAGTTTTAAGAAAATTCAGTTATCGCCAAGATGACACAGAAAAGCAATTCAGAAATTTATCAGAGAAATTTAACAAAGGGATTAAAATAATAAAAAAACTAGAAATCTTGTAAATGAGATGTAGATTTGCTAAACTAAAAAATTCATTTGAGACTTTCAACAGCAGAATGGATCAAGCAAAGGAAAGAATCAGTGAGCTTGAAGATAGGCTAATTAAAATTACATAGTCAGAGGGGGAAAAAAAGAATAAAAAGGAGCAAAGATGAACACATAAATATTTGCTTCAAAAGACCAAATTTAAGAATTATTGATATTCAAAAAGGATTTGAGCAAGAACAAGGGGTAGAAAGCTTATTCAAAGAAATAATAACAGAAAACTTTCCAAAACTTGAGAAAGAGATAAATATACAGGTGCAGGAAGGTCAGAGAACACTAATCAGATTTGACTCACGTAAGATTACCTCAATGCATAATTATCAAACTCTCAAAGGTCAAGGACAAAGAGAAGATCCTAAAAGCAGCAAGAGAAAAGAAGTAAATAATATATAAAGGAGCTCCAATTAGTCTGGTAACAGACTTCTAGTGGAAATCATACTGGCCAAGAGGAAGTGGGATGATATTTCCAAAGTAATGAAAGAAAAAAATCAATATTGCTATCCAAGAATACTGTATCCAGCAAAGCTATCATTTAAATATAAAGGAGAGATAAAGTCTTTCCCAGACAAAGAAAAGATGAGAGAATTCACCACTAACAGACTAGTCTTACAAGAAATGCTAAGTGCAGTTCTTTAATCTGAAAGAAAAAACACTAACATGCAAAAAGAAAAAAGTTAATGTATAAAACCCATGGTTTTAGCTCTGGCTTGGGCAAGTAGCTCTGGCTTGGGCAATGCAAAGGCAATATATATAACCAAAATGTTTGTACCCCCATAATATTCTGAAATTAAAATATATATATATTTATATATATATATGCTACAAAGTAACCAAATCAGCATGGTACTGGCATAAAAACAGACACATAGACAAATGACACAGAATGAGTACCCAGATATAAATCCGTGCATTTACAGCAAACTCATTTTTGACAAAGGTGCCAAGAACATACAATGGGGAAAGGACAGTCAAAAAATCAAATACAAAAATGAAATCAAAATGGATTAAAGATTTAAATCTAATTTCTGATACTATAAAACTACTAGAGGAAAACATAGGGGAAACACTTCATGACATTAGTCTAGACAAATTTTTTTTTTATTTGAGACCTCAAAAGCACAGGCATCCAAAACAAAAATAGACAAATGGAATTACATGAAGCTAAAGAGCTTCTGCACAGCAAAGAAAACAATCAACAAAGTGAAGAGACAACCCACAGAATGGGAGAAAATATTTGCAAACTATCTGTCTGACAAGGGATTGATGACCAGAATATACAAGCAGCTCAAACAACTAAATAGCAAAGAAAAAAAATCCAACTTAAAAATAGCCAAAAGGTCTGAATAGACATTTCTCAAAAGAAGACATAAAAAAGGCCAGCAGGTACATGAAAAAATGCTCAACATCTCTAATCATCAGAGAAATGCAAATCAAAACTACAATGAGATATCATCTCACCTCAGTTATAACGGTTTTTATTGATAAGATGGAATAGTGGATGCTGCTGAGGATGTGGAGAAAAGGAAACCTTCATACACTGTGGGTGAGAATGTAAATTATTACAGCCACTATAGAAAATAGTATGGAGGTTCATAAACTCAAAAAATTGAAAATAGAACTACCATATATTCCAGCAATTTCACTACTGGATATGTGTCCAAAAGAAAGGAAATTGAATATATTGAAAAGGTAGCTGTACTTTCATATTTACTGCAGCACTATTCACAATAGCCAAAATATGGAATTAAACTAAATGCCCATGAGTGGATGAATGGATAAAGAAAATGTATCTATATCTATATCTATGTCTATCTATCTATGCACAGTGGAATCTTATTCAGTCATAAAAAGAATAAAGCCTTGTCATTTGTGGCAACATGGATGGAACTGGAGGTCATTATGTTAAGTGAAATAAGCCAAGCATAGAAAGACAAATATTGCATGTTCTCACTCATATGTAGGAGCTAAAAAAGTGGATCTCATGAAGATAGAGAGTAGACTGGTAATTACCAGAGGCCAGGAAGATTAACAGGAAGGGGAGGATTAAGAGAGTTTGATTGATGGTTACAAATATGTAGTTTGATAGAAGAATTAAGACCTAGTGTTTGATAGATCAGTAGAGTGACTATATTTTATGATAATCTATTGTATATTTCAAAATAACTAGAAGAGAATAATTTTAATGTATATAGCATAAAGCAAAGACAAATATTTAAGGTGATGGACATCCCAATTACACTGATTTGATTTTTATAAATAATATGAGTATATTAAGTTATCACATTTACCCCCAGATATGTACATCTATTATCAATAAAAAATTTACAAAAGTGAATTATTAAGTTCCATTACCAGCAAAATTGCAGATAAGATGTCCTGAAAAAGCCCCTAATGTAAGACACCTAAAAATACTTGGTAGAATAGTAACAACAATTTGAATTTCCTAAGTGAGCTCATAAGTAAGTAAGGGAAATCCCTGAGGGCCAGAAAAGAAAACAAATTGGAAACAGTGTCAGTAGGTGGTTGCTGATATCATTGCTGTCCAGAAGACATTTGCTGATTATGGTAATCCTGTTTTAATGACCACAACAGTGCACGAGAAAAAGCCTTGTATCCACACAGGTAGGAAGTTATTTCTTAGAATGCACATAAAGCCATTGGTTTAACTCTATGATTAATAAAAGGATAGAGGTGAAAAAAGTATAACTCCTTGTCAAATAAAGAAGATAACAAGGCAACTTCGTAACAAGGTATGGTGGCCCAGGCTCTGAGTAGAGAACAATAGAAATATCTGCTTTTGAAAATTGATACCCATAAAGGCCTGTCTCACGTAAGTTTCAAGCTAAAATTTATGTCTTTTTTGTGGTCTGAGCAATCTAGAGCTCAGAAAAAAACTTTTAAGTAATTCTAGTTTGATAGCACTCTTGGGAAATTGGCAGAAACAAATACATATCATCTTTCACTGAATGTAGCTTCAACCCAGGCCTCATAGAGTTCCCTCAATAAAAACTTTACTAAAATATGAATTGAGAATCTAGACTACAATATATGTAAGAAATAAGTCACCATAAATGAAATTCAGCAGAAAGTACTCCTAACTACTTCAGATAATGTGTAAAATGTTTACTTTTTTTCTTTCTTGGAATTTGGAGTTTGAGACAACAAAATGTTTAAATAAAGGATGGACTTTCTAAGTATAAGAATAAAACAAGATACAATTAAAAAGAGGCAGATTTAGGAAACAAAAATATACAATAGGACTTCTAAAAATGAAAATTATAGTGATGAAATAAAAAGGTGGATAATTTAAACGAAGACTAGACAAAAGAAAACTTAAAATTAATGAAATAAAAGATGTATTAATAGTTACAGAAATTATCACAGAGAGACAAATAGATGAAAAACATGAAAGAGAAGATAAGAGACATGAAAGTTAGAATGAGAAGGTCTGACATACCTCATTGGAGTTCTAGAAGAGGCTAGAATTAATATGGCAGAAGCAAGTTGTAAGTCCTGGATGAAATTTATCCAGAATTGATAAAAGACATAATTCCCTGTTTCAGGAAGCACAGAAAATTCCAACCAAGTAAAATAAATATATTAGAAAAGAAGAAAGAATGGAATTTAATGAGCCAAGTATCCAATTTAAGGAGTTAGAAAAAGGACAGAATAAACTCAATAAAATTGAAAAAAATCAGATAATAAACTAGAGAAGATATTTACCAAGCAAACAAACCCCGAGTAAAGAGAATCTATGATGACTAAATGTTTTCTCTGATAAAATTAAGGTAAATAGCTTCTGGCATATTTGATTTAAAAAGAGAGAAAGCATGAGAGAGAAGCACAACTAAGCACAATTAGGAATGAAAAATAGAACTACTTTAAATGTACGTGTTTCCCAAAATATATTACCACTCAAGTTGACTTAAAAAAAAAAAGCTGACAGCTCAATAAAGTATATTTACCAAAGCAAAACAAACAAACAAAAAATGTACGTGTTTGATAACAGCTCAATAAAGTATATTTACCAAAGCAAAACAAACAAACAAACAAAAAATGTACGTGTTTGATAGGCTCAAAGGAAAGCAAGGAGCAAGGCTTTGTGTAAATGGTTTAGTGTGGATGTGGAAATGGACCTATGGTCCTGTTTCCTTGGAAACAATAAAGTTAAGATAGATTTAGAATATTGTGTCCTCAAACCCTTATCTGAAGCTATTTGGGTCCTAAATAGAGGTTGCTTCTCTCTGTCAAAGTCACTTAGAATCTCAAGGCAAGAGTGAGATATTTTATTCTTACTGATGTAATTTCAGAAGCAATGTCTCTGATTGTCTACGATTTTATGAACATAGTTTCTCAAAAAGAAAGTATTATGGTAGTAACTCAAAGGAAGGGGTTATTATGACACTTTACAGCTGCAGCATGTCCTTGGAGAAATATTGTTTCCTGCTGATTTTGCAGCTGGCTTTATCTGTGCCTGTTATCCCAGTCTGATAAATGACAGGGCAGATTTTTGGTATCTGAATTCATTTTTACTTTTTCGCCCAAATTTGGTCTCAGGGTCTTTGCTCATCATGTGAAAATTTAAGGAGAATTGAGGAAATTCAATAGTACTGAGTATGGTGTTTTGGAAAAGGGATAGTTTCCAGGAATTAGTAAACTTAATGTTGTTCCTGAGCAATAATCTAGCTTAGATTAGAAATTGGTATCTTTTACTTAAAAAGGAAGGAATCCTTTAAAAAACAAAGCCCCAAGTTATATTGTAAGGAATTGGTTTTAGATTCAGCAGGCATGTGTAGCTTGGGCAATTTGTTTAATAGCTCTGTGCTTTAAATCCCTCATCTGTAGATTAGAGTCAATATACACATTACATAGAGTTACGCAAGGATAATGTGTGGAAATCATCTGTGGTTTCTTCCATTAATATTTGTTAATCATCAAATATTATTGAATGCCCACTGAAAAGAAATGAAAAAAATGAAAATAAAAACCATATGCCACTTTTCCAGGAATATGTCTCTTTTTAAAATGAGGTGTGCCTATTCTGGTTAGTGTTCTGAATCTTGAGGGTCCTGTCACAAAGGGCTTTGTTGTGGCTCTTCCCCAGTATTATGCCTTCTCCTGGATTAAAACAGTCTAAATCTTCTCCGAAGGACACGTCTGGGAGTCTATTTCTTCCTGTATCTCTGTAACTGTTTCTCCCTGCTATCCCAAAAATTCCACCTTAAATCCCTTAGCCACTCTCCTTTGAAGATTAGTATTATCCTGCTTTTAAGATACTAAATTCCTCAACATATGCTATTTAATACCTACCAGGTACAGAGTTTCTGGGGAAATTTGTGGAGGTTGGTCTACCATTATTTTAGTGTTCTTTTATTCCCTGGATTTATATTGTTTTATCTGTTCCTTTTTCCTTTATTTTGTTTCTGTTTTTAATGTTTTAAAATCTACCTTCTAATCCTTTTTATCTTTGTGGTTTTATTTTGTTTTTATCTTTATAGCCCTTCAATCTCCTCGTCAATCTATGTTTCTATTTATTTTCAGTATATTTTATTTTTAAAATTTTATTTATTACATTTAATATTTTATTTTTGGAAATTTATTTCATTGGTTTCTAATCTTTTAATCTATTTTAGGTTAAATCTGATTTGTTCTATTTTTTATTTTCTGTCTCCGTATTTAAACATTTTTGATTTATTTAATTATAAACTCTCACACTTAGTTCTTATTTTATTTATCTTGCTAACATAATTTTTTTGAATTTATTTTCACCTTATTGTAGTTCACTGTTTTTTCTAAATATTGAATTTCTATAAATTATTTAATTTTTATTCCCTTTTTATATTTTATTTTACTTTGTGATTTGTTTACCTGCTAAGTATCATGAAACATGGGTTTACGATGATACGAAGGAAAAACTATATATAAAGAAGAGCTGCTTTCCTCCTGGTGGTCTCTGTTTTTGGCCCCCTATCTCTCTTTAACAGACATTTCATCACTTTCAAGAAGTTCCAGAGTGCGCATGGTGGCTCATGCCTATAATTCCAGCACTTTGGGAGGCCAAGGTGGGAGGAATCCTTGAGGCCAGGAGTTTGATACAACAAGCCTCATCAACATAGCAAGACCCAATCTCTACAAAAAAATAAAATAATAAAAAAAATGACTTCTAAAAAGTACTACTCAAGGTGACTCATCAGATTCCAGGTGACTTACCATATTCAGGGATTTACTTTACTCAGAGCAGAAATTATTCTTTTTGTGCATAAGGCACACTTGCTTTAAAGTAGCAGTGCTACTTTCTGACATCCCACATACTCTGGACCTCTCAATGGGACCTGAACATTGTGAACACACACACACATACACACACATATGTATGATATATATAACCATTAGATTTTGAAGAAACTGCCAATGCCATGCTCTAATCCAGAGGGGAAATGGTAGGCAGGAGATTTTCTAGAAAAGACGTGATTTTCTGGAGAAGATCTCTGGTCTAATCTTCATGAGAAAGGTGGTGGAAAGGAACATAGCAACTACTTGTTACAAGATTCTGGCTTTGATTTTTATACAAGTATGCTTCTAATACACTTAATAGAAAGTAGGGTATACTGCTTTTCTCAACAAGAGATGTACTTGCTAGAACTATTGATGAACTCCATGTTGCCAGATCTATTAGTAGTATATACTTTCTGATCCTCACCTAACTTGATCTCTAAGAAACATTCACAAGGTTGCAACTTCCTGTTTCTTCAAACACTTCTCTTGATTTCCACTGTAACACATTTTCCCAAATTTCCTCTTTACGTATCTCTTCTTTGTCTGGGAAGATTTCTATTCTTCTACTCTGTTTCTAAGTATTGATGATTGTTGGCCATTGGTACTCTTTCTCTGGACTCTCTCTCCAGCTGGTTGTGTATGTTTACATGAGTTACGATTTTGTCTCTATAGCCTGATGGCTTCCCAGATTTTATCTGTAGTCAACCCTCTCTTTTGAATTTATTCATTCATTTAACAGAAAATTTTTGAACACCTCTTATGTATGTGATGGTCAGGCACTATTCTCTGTATAGTGAACAACACACGTGAAATTTCTTTTAGAACTTGCATCTTAGTGGGTAAAGAGAGGCAATAAACTAATAAATAACTAATATGTATAAAATGTCAGATGGTGCCAAATGCTGTCAACAATAAAGTAGAGAAGGGGAGGAAATAGTGCAAGGAAGAGAGAAACATCACAATTTAAAATAGGATGGTTTGGGAAAGTCTCACTGAAGAGGTAACCTTGTAATGAAGACCTCAAAGAGGGGAGGCAACAAGCAAATGAATCTGGGAGAAGAGTTTTCCTATCGAAGAAAATATCAAATGCAAAAGCCTTAAGGTGGTAGGTTATTCCTAGTCACCTCTTCAACCAATAGATTTGGATCTGAAAATTGGTTCAGATCTGGGAACTGAGCAAGAAATTGTGACTTTTTATTGAGTAATCTCCTGCTCCTCTTTTATTACTTTTTGTGATTATGGATGTTTAGCAGCACCCTTATTGGCTGCCCCTCTATTTTGCCCCAAAGGGCATCATTCTCTCTTAACAACCTCCAAAAGTCCTTTGTATCAATTTCCCTTGGTTGTTCATCTAACATTGCCAGTCATTATAATAATAACTGTGGCCTTCTGGCTTCTGACAGTTAAGTGTTGCCACTTGGCTGACTCTGTGACTATTCTCCTTTCATTATCCCTGGCCCACAAAGAAGAGCCACTATTGAATTTCTTATTAATATTAGTGCCTCTCTTACTAGTACATTCTTAATGTCCTTGGTGAATGATGTGTTCTCTGGGCATTCTTATAGAACATAATCCTAGGTTCTCTGGTTTTTTGGATTTTAATCATTCCAGTACACTCATTTTCCTCAACCTCTTTGTTCCTGTCTCTACCATCTGCCAGGGAAGCACAGGCATTTCTACTTTACTGAGGGTTCCAGTCTTCTAAGAGCCAACCCAACAAAAAGTTGGAGGTCTTGGTTAAGCTATTAAATCCATGTCTGAGTATCTTTAAATGCACACATTCTTGCTTGTCTACTCTGATGTTCCAGCCCCCTTATTAAGCACTGTGAAAATCTAATCCCAGGTATATTTCCTTGGTTTCTGCCATTACATGCCAGATAGTTCTTTTAATTCTTTAGGTGTATAGTCTCTTTCCTCCCTTACTAGTTTCAGCAAGACATCAACTAGGTTATGCTGGTGTTTAACCCTGGTTATTGGTCTGGAATCCAGGAGAAGAGGTGGGGACAGCTCTTGAGGTGGGATGGGGGGCACCTGTTGTCTTGTGGAGGAACAGCTCCATCCACATTTCGTTGGCCACAATTCAGTCATCTGGCTATACCTAACTCCAAAGGAAGGTTAACAATAAAATCTAACTCTATTTGAAGAGGCAGAGGTAACAGGTTTGGTGAGCATGTTAGTCAATTTCTGCCAAAATGTCCTTTCTCTAGGTTTTAAAAGGACATATTATCCCAGAGCTTTTTCAGCTCTTACATACTTCCTTTTAGCCATATAGCAATGCCTTTGGGATTAATGTTTTTTCTTGTTTTGCTATAACTGCAAATGTTTGGTCAAAGAGACCTCCTATCAGTGCTTGAATGCCCACCCCCGTTCACTCCATTTGAATATACATTTTTCTAGTTTATATTTTTAGATTGTTTGAATTTTGTTTCATTTCTTCTGTGTTTCCAAAAGATTTTTCATACTGGTAACTTTTAAGTTGAAATACAAATTTTTCCACTGTAAAAAAAATTGAGGTATTAGGTGAATGAAGTAAAACCATTGGACATAAGATAAATATTGTATAATGGAGATAAGTTCTTGAAAAGTTGCTTCCCAGTAAATCACACTTTGCCATTGGTACATATTTAAAAATTGGAAATTTGAGACAGTGGTAAAAACAAAGTAGAGGAGCTCAGTGAGAAAATACAAAGAACTAGAAGAGGTTATAGATTTGAGTGATACCTTATAAACACACTCTTGAAAAAATTAGGGCATCCTTTGTTGTTCTTGTAATTATTCACACACAAAGAAGCAGCTTGATAAAAGATGAAACAGAGAAATCATTAGTTATGAACATCTCCCTTCAAAATGCAGTAAGGCATAATTTAGCAGGTAACGAGCCTCATTTCTTATCACAAATCATTTTAGAAAAATATTCCTTCATTTACAGAATTCTGCTTTATTTTAATCATTTGACATTTAAATACGGTTTGCATCATTAGTGAGCTTTTCTATGAAAGGGAGCAATATTTTAATTTTCCTTTCACACATGAAGAAATGGAAGTATTGAGAAACTGTGTAGCACATTTAAGGGTCACACAAATCTAGATTGGAATTCTAACTGATTGCTGCTGACTTACAGATTTACTATTTTCACATATCACAGAGAAAATTTAATCATAGAATATTAATGTTAGAAGTGATCTTTTATAATTGAAGAAATAAGGCTCAGAGAGACTAAGTAACAACTATTACACAGCTAGTTTACCCATTTAACACATGGGTATGTTCTATGTTCTCTGTAACAAGTACTATTAATATTTTGTAGTTACTGTGCTAAATTCTAAATTAACGACAATGAAATCTGCCCCAAAGGACTCATAGTCTGATGGAGGAGATTGGCATCTTAAGGAGTATTCAGAGAAATTACCCTATAGTTGATCAAAACTCAGTGGTGGATCTTAAGCAGGGAAATTTTCTAATCAAATTTGTATTTTATGAAGATCATACTGACAGTATTATGGAGAGTTTTTCCCCCCCATTCTGCTTTTCTCTATGTAGAACATTTCAGATTTTTTTTTCCTATGAGAAGTCTTTCCTGTCACTACCAGTTAATTATATTTGCTCCTGTCTTATGCTATGATACCACTATACTTCACCTAACAACCTGTGCAGAATAAGATCTAGTGTTCAGTAGCACAATAGGGTGACTATAGTTAATAATAATTTATTGTATATTTCACAATAATTAGAAAAGTGGAATTGTGTTTGTTCCTAACACAAAGAAATGGTAAATGTTTAAGGCGATGGATATTCCAGTGTACCCCTATTTGATCATCACATATTGTATGCTTGTATCAAAATATCACATGTATACCATAAATATGTACAACTCTTATGTATCCATAAAAATAAAAAATTAAAAAATAAAAAAGCAAACAAGGGAAAGCTTTTTATTTCCCTTTTGCTGTCCTTCATAAATTTTTTTATTTCTAACTTCTTCATCCTAGTTAATTGCGTCATCATACATCTAGTTTTCTCAGCTAAACTGACAAATCATTTTTGAATCCTCTCTCCTCTTATCCCTATAACCAATCTATCACTGACACTATATATAACTTGAATATATTTATACTTTTTGCTTATTTCACTGCAACTACTCTAGTCCAACCCACCATTATCTCTTGCTTTGATTGTTTTAATAGCTGTCTTACTGGTTTTCTTAATTCTACTTTTGTTCCTGGAATCCATTTCTCACACACACAGCAGCCAGAAATCTTTTTTTTTGAGACAGAGTCTTGTTTTGTTGCCTGGGTGAGTGACGTGGCATCAGCCTAGTCAAGTGATCCTCCTGGCTCAACTTCCCATGGGACTACAGGTGTGTACCACCACACCTGGCTAATTTTTTTCTATTTTCAGTAGAGATGGGGTCTCACTCTTGTTCAGGCTGGTTTCGAAATCCTGAGCTCAAGCTATCCTCCAGCCTCGGTCTCCCAGAGTGCTAGTATTACAGGTGTGAGCCACTGCACCTGGCCCCTAGAAATCTTCTTTAAAAATGTAAATTTGATCATGTTGTTTCCCTATTTAAAACCTTCTAGTGACCTTCTGTTACACTTAGGATAAAATATAAATCTTTCACTATGTTCTACAAAGCTCTATGTAATATATTCTCTACTGAGCTTTCTGACTTCATCTCCTACTGCTTATTTCCTTGCACATTGTGCCTCCACTTGTCCCCATCTGGGGGCTTTTACAATGATTCTTTCTTCTGCATGGCATACTCTGCCTTTGGATCTCTTCGTGCCTGGTTTCTTCTCATCATTCTGGTCTTAGCTCTCAAATCAGAAAAGCCTTCTCTAACCACCCAGACTACCTAGCTATCCTCACATCTTCCACTTATGCCCTAGCATATCACTATTTATTATGTTTTAAATAGCACATGTCAGTATTTGAAATTATCCTATTTTAAAAATTTAAATATTTCTGAGACAGAATTTTTATCATTCACTACTGTATCCTCAGATTCTAGAACTGTGCCTTTGTGTATTTGTAGATTTTTCTCAGTAGTAGTTTTTAGAAGAATGAATCATAGCATTTGTAACACTTTGTGCTATCAATAATTTAATTCCATCTCTGAAGACTGTAAACTCCATGAGAGCAGAAACCATGCCTGCTTAGCTCACCATTGTATATTCAGAATTTAGCACATAATATGAACGTGATAAATATTTGTTGACATAAGGAATAAATAGTCATTGATTGAGATTGGAGTCAGAGAGGCCAATTTGAAGACTATTGCAGTGATCGGTTTAAATATAAGGAGGGCCTTAACAAAGCCATTGGCAGAAGGGATTAAGCACATAGGAGATATGCTAGAGAAGACTCAGTGCCTATTATAAAGAATTGGCTACAAAGAGAAAGGAGTGAAAGTTTGGTTGAAAGTGTGGATAATAGTGATACCATTTACAAAGATAAGGAAAAGTAGATTTGGAGTAGGGTGGGACAAGGGGGAGAAGTAAGGTAGGATAAGTGGATAAGGTAGAATAAGGATAAGAAAGTGTTGAATTTAGGTTTGACTCGAGCTTGTGATGTCTGTGGAATATCCAGCAGAAATCTTAATAAGATATATACTTTGATGTTCATGAGAGATGTCTAAGCTGGATTTATAGATTAGTAAGACATATAGGTGGTCTTCAGACATTTAAAACTTTGATAGATTGTCTTATTGTCAGACAATATGTTTTCCTTCCTTACTGGCAACTCCCTACCAGCTCATTCTTGAGGCAGGATTAAACTTCTATTCTACTGATGTTAGGTTTGGCCATTTGACTTTCCTTAGATAATGAACTGTGGAGTTATATGCTACTTCTAAGAGTAAGTTCTAGGAAACATCTTGTGGTCCACCATCTTTTCCCTCTGTTGTGAGATCAACATGTTTCAGACAGGGGCTGTGCCGTTAAGTGGAAAAGATGCAGAGCCAAGCTGCAGTTGTGCACCTACAAAAGATATAACACATGAGAAGTAAGCCTTTGTTATAAACTATTGAAATTTTGGGGCTGTGTGTTGCTACAGCATAACCTCATAAAAGCTGACTGATACAGAGACAGAGACTCATGAGTTCTAGAGTTGAGAATGTAAGAGGGTTAAGGGCATAATTCCTAGGGAATTATAAGGGAGAGTCCAGGAAAAAGAGTTTACAAAGGACACTAGGCAGACAACTCTAGTAGCAGGAGAACAAAGAGAGAGGAAAAATATCACAAAAGCCAAGGGAGAAATTATAAGAATGAGTTGTTAACCCATTTATAAATGGGCAAAGGAGATGAACAGAAACTTTTCCAAAGAAGACAGAATAATGGCCAGCAAACATATAAAAAAATGTTCATCATCTCTAATCATTAGAGAAATGCAAATCAAAACTGCAATGAGATACCACTTAACCCCAGTGACATTGGCCTCTATCAAAAAATCCCAAAACAACAAATGCTGGCGAGGATGTGTAGAGACAGGAACACTCTTACACTGCTGGTGGGACTGCAAATTAGTGCAACCTCTGTGGAAAA
>CAUYRT010029150.1:0-16294 GCA_963574885.1 Lepilemur ruficaudatus
ACTCTATAAAAAAGACACCTGCACTCGAATGTTTATAGCAGCACAATTCACAATTGCAAAGATGTGGAAACAACCCAAACGCCCATCAATACATGAGTGGATTAATAAAATGTGGTATATGTATGCCATGGAGTACTATTCAGCTATAAGAAACAACAGTGATATAGCACCTCTTGTTTTTTCCTGGATAGAGCTGGAACCCATTCTACTAAGTGAAGTATCCCAAGAATGGAAAAATAAGCACCACATGTACTCACCAGCAAATTGACATTAACTGATCAACACCTAAGTGGACATACAGGAATAACATTTATCAGGTGTCAGGCAGATGGGAGAGGGGAGGAGGGGATGGGTATATACACACATAATGAGTGCAATGTGCACCATCTGGGGGATGGACATGCTTGAAGCTCTGACTCCAGGAGGGCAGGGGGGAAAAGGCAACACACGTAACCTAAACATTTGTACCCACATAATATGCTGAAATAAAAAAAAAAGAAGCGTTTTTGTTGTATCAGTGAGTATGTATAAAGGTGTGAGTATGTATAAAGGAGTGATTATGTATCCTTTCTCTTAAAGTAGTTTAAGACATGGTCTGTGCCCTGAGGGCTCATAGTTTAGCTGGAGATACAGTACAATGATGTAAAAAGATTTAACAAGAAGACTATAAGTACATAAGTGTAAAACGAATGCCATGGTCCATTATTGCTGTGGGGATACACAGTATGATCATGGAGGATTGTGGGGGCAGAATGGGAAGATTCCAAGGAAGAGGTGACAGGAAAGCTGGACTCTTCCTAGATAAGGAGCATTTAGATTACTGAGTGCAAGGACACTGCTGCTGCCCCCTGGTGCCACACGTGGCTGCCACAGTAGTGCTCTGAGGGTTTCCAGTCAGCTTGCTGCTGCTGCTGGTCCCAACAGGGCTCACTGCCCTGACAGACAATGAACAGAGTCGACAGCTGCCATGGAGTGGTTCGAAAATGACTGCAGCCAGCAGACTGAAACTGGAAAACGGGCAGAGTGTAGGTTTAGGACAAAGGCTTGGAATGTCCCTTCTCTGATAGGGCCTGAGAGAAAAAGAAATGAGAGCAATACAAAAAAGGAAAAAAATGTCCAGGAACATCCTTCATCTTCTAGCCACAGCGCCAAGTGATTTGAATAAATTAAGGAGAACAAAATAAATGAATTATCAAAAAGTCATTTTCCCACAGAGATAAAAGAAAATTAACATGTTTCTTATTTGTTTTTTGCTTAAGTAAGGTTACCTACACCAAAGAAATATGAGTTAACAGCTGGGTCTTAGCACAGAAGAATATTCACTGCCAGTTAATTATCAGAATGTCGAGTCATTATACTACTAATTTCACCAGAACACTTCCATCTGCAAACAAGTCCTCTGCTGTGGTCTAAAACACATATTACAAGGCCTACATATTAATTAGCGTGACCTTATAGACTTAACTCAGTTTGAAGAGAGTGGAGTAATGAATGAAGCTAACTCAAGAAGAGTATGCAGTGAAGACTTCCAACAGGAGAGGTGATACAGAGAACACTCTGGCAAGCCCTTTTACAAGATAAAAATGTACTGCTCAGCTTCCCTTGGCCTTAAATTTAAGTAATAATTTAGATGGTTCCTAATTAAACTGCCCTTCCATTGCACAGGACTTGTCCTACCTTAAGCTCTTCTCTGTAGGAAAACACTGAGCCAGGAGTCCTGAGAGGAGGGAGAGCTGATAAAGCCTTGGTACCCACAGCAGACGAAAAGGAGATTGAGCTGTTCCTCAGGTGGCTCACCGTAGGTGGCTGTCAGTCTGAATCTCTGATAACACAACATTCAATTTCTTCGCATTTTTACAATGTCCTTATATGATTATTCTAATTATACTATTAATCAGAAATCTCAAGCTGTTATATGACATTACCCATAGTCGGATATTTATCATGTTAAATTGTCAATTACAAACATTTTTTCATATAATATTTGATTTAAATCCTAAAGCAAGAAAATCTAGAATATTCTATTATATTAGCCTGCTCGGACGACCATAACAAAATACCACAGTGACTTAAACAGATATTTATTTTCTCACAGTTCTGAAGGCCAGAAGTCCAAGATCAAGTGGTCAGCAAATTCGGTTTCTAGTGAGGGCTCTCTTCCTGGCTTGCTGACAGCTGCCTTCTCACTGTGTCCTCACATGGCCTTTTCTCTGTATAGAGGCCAGGTGAGAGAGATCTCTCAGTTGTCTCTTCCTCTTCTTATAAGGACATATCAGATCAGGGTCCCATCCTTATGACATCATTTAACCTTAATTATCTTCCGAAATGCCCTATCCCCAAATATAGTCACACTGGGGGCTACAGGCTTCAACATGTAAGTTTGGGAGGACACAATTCAGTCCATAACACCTACCCAGCAATATCTGTATATGATTTTTACAGTCTGATAGTATATCAAGTCAAAAGAAATTACAATTATTGAGGCTCAGAGAACAATACCCCAAAGTATGGTGTTTTGGCACGCTGAGCCCTTTTGAATTAAAGGAAATTGGCAGGCCTTACAAGTTGCCTCAGAACCAAGGACTTTCTAACTTTTCTTATTTGTCCCCTCCAAGCACAGGGAGGGGTTCTCTCTGAAAGTTCCCTCATCTGACTGAGGAAAACATCTTCCAGGGCAGGTGCCATGGCTCATGCCTGTAATCCTAGCACTCTGGAAGGCCAAGGCAGGAGGATCGCTCAAGGTCAGGAGTTGGAAACCAGCCTGAGCAAGAGCGAGACCCTGTCTCTACTAAAAATAGAAACAAATTAATTGGCCAACTAAAAATATATGTAGAAAAAAATTAGCTGGGCATGGGTGGCACATACCTGTAGTCCCAGCTACTCAGGAGGCTGAGGCAGAAAGATTGCTTGAGCCCAAGAGTGTGAGGTTGCTGTGAGCTGTGATGACGCCATGGCACTCTAGCCCGGGCAACAGAGTGAGACTCTGTCTCAAAAAAAAAAAAAAAAAAAAAATCTTCCAAAAGAAGTGTAATGTGTTAAGACCCCCTCCCTAGCAATGTTATCAAATAACCAGCAACTATTAAGGGCTGGAAAGGAGCAGAGACTAAAAGTCATCACCATGCCCAGTCAGACTTTCACCTATTCTTCTGAGGGCAGCTCAGAGAGATTAGCTGAGGGACTGTATCTGCATAATAAGGCAACCTTTGTTCACAGTGAAGTTTTGTCCCTCACCTTTCCATAACTATTGTTTGTCCTTCCATTCCATTCAGCATCCAAAGAGAATCATTCAAAGCATTATTTCGTCCTGGAGCCCACCATTGTCCGTTGTTCAAGTCCATTCTTTGTTGCCCTTAAAAATCATTTACTACCTCTCTAAAATTGCCTACAGCCCCTCACCCCCCACCATATGAAGAAAGCATGTAAGCCTCAACCACCTGGCTCTTCTTTGACTCTCATATTTGCCAGACTCCCATGTTATGTGCATGTTAATAAATTTGTATGCCTTTTTTCCTGTTAATCTATTGTTAGTTCATGTTAGCAGACTTGAACCTTCAGGGGAGAGGAAAAATTCTCTTAGCTCCTACCCATTAAACTCAGCTCATTGCAAAAAACACATTTAAAATTTAAGCACATTTAACAAAAATAAGCACATTTTAATATTCTGTTTCTTTCTCCTGTAAAGCACAATTTTGATAGGATCTGGGTAACAGATGACGAAAAAACACTGCAGTCCTTAAAGAGTTTATAATCTGATTATGAGAAAAATAAAAGCCAATAATATCAATAATGTATGGGTACTACAGTTATTAAGAATATAAGTTTGGAGTAAGAAAGCCCTGGTTTAAATCTCAGATCTGCTACTTAATGGCTCTGTAGATCCTGGATAAATTATTTAACATCTCTGAGCTTTACTGTCCTTATCTATATAAAGGAGCTATCGTTACTGACCTTTTAGGATTATTATGAGACATAAATGGGATAACACTGTAAAGTGTTTTCAGCACAATGTTCTGGCACATGGTCTATGCTCAGTAAGTGGTAGCTATTACTGCTACTGCTATCACTACTTAATGTTTGTACAGACTTGTGCTATGGGAGCCCAGAAAAGAACATTTAGCTCAGTCCGGGGGTCAGGGATGATTTCCTGGAGAAGATGACAGCAGACCTACATCTTAAGGGATATGTAAGTGTTAGTCAGATGAAGAAAGGTAGGAATAGTAACCCATGCAAAGGAAATAGCACAGTGTATACAGGACACTACAAGTATTTGGCATTCGCTGGCAGGTCTAGTGCGAGAATAGTTATTGCTCAGTTTCCCCTGGCCTTGGCATCCTACAGCATAGTTGCTTTTCCCTTCACATGGTTTGCCCTCCATCCTCCCCAGAAATACCTTTCCTACTTCAGAGAGCTATGTTGGATTTGTTCTTTAAGGACAATTTAGCCCTACAAAGGAAGATGGACCAGGCCCCTCTAGAATCCTACCAGAACCCGTTCTTTCTCTCTGTCTTACGAACATGAGAAGGGATGACCTGCAGAGGCAGTGTAGGTTAGTGGCAAAGAGTATGGGCTCTGGAGTTAAACTGCCTGTGTTCAAACCCTGGCCCCACTACTATGTCACTTTGGGCAAATTAATTCTCTGTGTGCTTCAGTTTTTCCCATCTGGTAAGTGGGGATGATAATAATAGCACCTACCTCTTATTGTGAGGTTGTTGTGAGGATTCAGTGAGTTAATACATGTAAGAAAATTAGAACAGGCCTGGCTGCTAATAACTATTAGCTAGTATTACCTAATAAAAATCAAAAGTCTATGTTTCATGGACAGGGCATCCTTCAGAAAATAGAAAATGCACTAGATTAGAAATGTGGTCATCTGTGGAAGGTAGATGGGAGAATAAAAGCATAAAAAGAATAAAACTAATATCTACTGATTACCCACTAGGTATCAAAAATACTGTAGTAAGTGCTTCATATATGTTTATCTGCTCCTTATAACCGCTCTGCTAGGTAGATGGTATTGTCCCCATTTTTACATATGAACACACTGGGGCTCAGGGAGGCCAAGAAATTTGCCCAAATAGATAGGACCAGGATTTAAAACTATGGTTATATGGCTAGAGCATGCTCTCCCAACAGCTACTTCTCTTCATCTCCCTGAGACTCTATTTTTTTAGCTTGAACATTTTATCAGACTTCACATTGCTAAGAAGAAACCTGAGAGCTGCCTAATTTGTACATGATTTTCTAGGCCTACGCCAGGAAATATAAACATGTGCTCTCATTCTAATTTTACGTCCTATGATGAGAATTCTATTTTATAAAAATCAGGAATTGTACTATATAAACCAAGAGTATACTTCCTTGTCCAGAAGTTCAGAATATATTACAATTACACATTGTAAACAAAAGTATTATTTTTTTAGAACTCCAATTCTATGTTTGCAGAAATTATAAATTGACTAGGCCTATATTTGTCTTATAACATGAAGTAGGGCCAATTCTGATCTGTATATTTTTTCAAGCCTAAATATTGTGTAAAGTATTCTGTGAGCCTTTGATATCCTTGTGATTTATATTTCATAGTAATTTGGCTTGCTACACATCCCCCCCCCCTTTTTTTTGGTCCTATCAAAGAACATAATATTCTTATAACAAAACGAGAATAAAGTTAGGAAAAAATAACCATGGGAAAGGTGAATAAAAAGAGACTGTTGAGACTGTCTAGCTATGCAAAGCATTAACTTCATGAGCTAAACCCAGATGTATAAACTATAGTCTACGGATCTTATCTATATATAGAGGTAGCTTTTCATATTGTCACTTCTTTGCCAATGGAGTCAGTCTCTCTCTCTCTCTCTCTCTCTCTCTCTCTCACACACACACACACACACACACACACACACACACACAGAGGTCTTGTCACATGTTGCCCCCATACTGATAAAAAGCATCAATCCTTTGGGGAAGCTTCAAATAATCTAAGATAAGAAGCTAGAGGTGGTGATAAAGAAGCAGACAATCTTCTATACAATCTTTTATATATATATATATATTTTTTTTAACCTAAAAATATAATTTTTTCTTTAATTACAGTTTCCTATATAACCATTAGTGGGCTCCAGCGATGCAAGCCATATTTATTAGAGGCAGCATGTCAAATAGGAGTTGACAATTACAGTCTCTATCAATACATATTATGCCAGACGGTAATGAGCCATCCACAAAGGGCTAGCCATCCAAAATAATCACGCTGCTTTCCAGAGAAATGTCGAAGAGGTTATGGTTTATTACACAGTGCTCATTAGATATACAGTGGCAGCATTAGCAATTTTTCCTTCATTTGTGTCTCATTTAAGGATCTGCCCCCACAAGCACAGTCAAATTAGTACACAAGGTTAAAACCATTATGCCCAGAAAAAATTAAGTTGCATTTTATTTTACAGTAATGGTGGATCAAAGGTCCTTGGAATCTATTATTTGCAGAACCATTATCTAACACAGAATATTAACAAAAGGGAAAAGAAAAGCAATGCCCTGCCAGCACAGCTTGGACAGGAACAAAGACAGACTATTTGAAATAAGCAAACACCACGTTACTTAATTAAGTAGCCCTACAAAAACTATTTTAAAAATAACGCTAAGGTTGTGACATCAACTGACAAAAGTCACAAAATTAAGGTTAATGATAAAGTGCCAACCTATACTTTGAAATGCCTCATTTACATCAACTTATTTTTAAACATTTTTTATACTGTCATCATGCACAACTTAGTTATAAATTCATGAATTGTTATAAATATTTATTTTCTTAAAAAGATAACCTGGTTTCGCATCTTTACAGCAAACCCATATTTACTGATATTTAATAAATTGGAATTTGCAGATACAACTATTATAACTAGACAGATTTGGTCAAGAAGGCAGACCTTGGAGTAGGTTCAAAAATTAAACTGATTACTTCTAAATAATAGATACTGAATGGACTTTGTCAAATCAGCAGATAACTGGTTAACAGCATCTGAATCATTGATAGGATAAATAGTTGAAGCAAAGAGTCTTTTGAAGTGATTTCTAAAGTCCTGATTGGACTACTGTTAATAAAATGTTAAAATTCATTAGAGTTAGAAGGACAACATTATAAATACACTTCCCCTATATTGTATTATTAGCACATCACAACTGTAGTGATTATTCAAGGATCCTTCTTTTCATTTAATGAACATACATTGAGTGCCTGTCATATGTCAGATTCTGAGATAGGCTCTGAGAATTTATTTTTTTTTTAAAAAAGGAAGAAAGCCATAGCTCTGTGCTCAAGAAGCTTATGGCCACATCACTGAAGGATTTGGACAGGAAAGCAAATGATTTCCATCTTGGGCAATAATTGCTATCACCGAAGTAAACACAGGTTGCCAAGGGAGCTCAGAGGACGTAATTCAAATTTTCAAGGAAGGTAAGGATTCCCCAAGGAAGTAACACCTAATGTGAAACCTAACAAAGAATTCTACCTAATAAGAACTGTGGGGAGGCCGGGCGCAGTGGGTCACACCTGTAATCCTAGCACTCTGGGAGGCCGAGGTGGACGGATTGCTCGAGGTCAGGAGTTCAAAATCAACCTGAGCAAGAGCAAGACACTGTCTCTACCAAAAATAGAAAGAAATTAATTGGCAAACTAAAAGTATATATAAAAAATTAGCCGGGCATGGTGGTGCATGCCTGTAGTCCCAGCTACTCGGGAGGCTGAGGCAGAAGGATAGCTTGAGCCCAGGAGTGTGAGGTTGCCGTGAGCTAGGCTGACGCCACAGCACTCTAGCCCGGGCAACAGAGTGAGACTCTGTTCCAAAAAAAAAGAACTATGGGGGAGAAATACATTGGGAATGGAGAGAAATGGAGAGAGAGGAGGCTGAAGTGGGCTCATTGACCTCAGATAATCAGAATGTACAATGTGTCTTTTAAAAGAGATTAGAAGAAAACCTCCTGAAGATGGACTAATGGACTTTATGAAATAAAGTCAGCAAGGAAGTTCTGGAACAGTTCAGATTATGTGTGTGTGTGTGTGTGTGTGTGTGTGTGTGTGTGTGTGTGTGTTTAAAGTATCTTACGGAAAACATTTCCTGGTCAGGTCCACATATGGTCAATCAAATTTCAGAATGAATGAAATGATCTTTTTGTAGTTCATAAGCGTGCTGATTGGTTGTTCACGTGCATGCGTGGTATGTGTGTTACACTGTCTTTTTGACATGAAAAAAAGAAAAAAAATTCAGAGTGAATGAATGTATTATCCTCTTAATCTTAATTGTAAGTCTGACTGAATGACCAAATTTTGAATTTCATTGGTTATTCTTTTTAATCTTTACCCCTACAAATGAGATAAACATCGTTGTCTCTTTCCCCTTAAGCTGACAAAAGTGTGAATTACATATTAATATAATAGCACTACTTTAATTTTTCTAATATATATATATATGTTTTTGTTTGTTTGTTTGTTTTTTGAGACAGAGTCTTGCTCTCTTGCCCAGGCTAGAGTGCAGTGGTGGCATCATAGCTCACTGCAATCTTCAGCTCCTGGGCTTAAGCGATTCTCCTTGCCTCGGCCATCTGAGTAGTTGGGACTACAGTAATTTTTCTATTAATAATATATTATACATCTAATATGTGTGTCTACTCTCAAAATATCTGTAAGAGATAATAAACTTTTAGAGGACAGAGAACAGATTGATTTAATTGTTTTGGTGTGGTACCCAGTACAGTTCAGGTGTAATCAGGTACCTACAGAAGGGTATTTTGGTTTGTGTTTTTTTTTAATGGAAATGCCATCATGTCCTGGTATAGCTACTATACGTGGTTATGGTCTATAATATATTTGATTCCTGAGTGGATTGTTAGGTGGTTTCAAGAAGCCATTTAGAGGAGCATGATGAGGGTAATACTTCCTTTCCTCTTTTTTTTTTTTATAACAGATTTTCTGTATAACAGATTTCCGCTTTTTTTAAATATTAGATCTTTTTAAACTAGGCCTTATATATCCACTCTGATTTAGCTTTTTAAATGACTGCCATTCTCCCTTCCTCAACAGGGTTTTAATTCAGTAGTATTTGACCTTCCAACATTTTTCATCTAATAAACAAATAAGTATAAACTCTAAAGATTTTTTTAAAAAAATGATACATAAAACTGTATTTGTAGCTTGTACATATTATATACATAATAACTTTGTATAAATGGTTGCAGCATTATTCCTGGCTTTGAACCCTGCTTGACTGAGTTTTCTTCCACCAGCAAAAGCTCCTGGTCAAGAACATAAGAAGTATAAAAGGTGCAGATAATCCTAAAATGGTGATCATAATACAAAAGCAAGATATTATATTGTTGAACTACAGAAAAGGAAAAGGCAACTAGAATCATACTGATCACTAGTGCTCTACGTTCATTTATACTGCATATAATCATGAATTTCAAGGCACAAAACAAGAACGAGACTGCTGGGGGTGGACACAGAGAAGAGAATGGACAGCCCACTCCTCAGATTATCTGGAGGCTCTGTCAGAATGGCCATTTTGTCAGAGTGTTTTTTCTTTCCACCATTTTAAGGTCTATAATTTATTCATTTGCTCTCACTTCTGCCTTATTCTAGAGAGTTTAAAATGGTTTAGGTAGTATTATTAGATGATGTTCAATAACAGATAAAAAGCACAACCAGTAGATGTCGGGAAAACATGAGACAAGAGTGTGTGACAAGAGACAATGTGATCAACTGAGAAGGAAAGGCACACTATGTAAGGGGCATGGAGAATCCCATAGCCACATGCTGGTAGTCTGCATGATAGATTTTAAGGTAGACCCCAGAAATAAAGCTTTCTCCTATGTGTGTGTGTGTGACGGACCTGTTATCTTAATTCAAAATGTAAAGGTGTCTGAATTTTAGGTTTGATGACCATGCATTCTTCAAAGATAGTATACAGATTAAAACCTTGCCTGATCTCCTGGGTTTAGGAAAAAAGGGCACCTCTATCCTGGACACTATCAAGGCTTTGGGGGTCACATGTCTGACCCATTATCCTACAGCTAAAAAGAAAATTTCCTGATACAATATTCATCATTTATAGCAATAACATAGGAGGTCACATTTTACTGTTTGAAAATAGCACTAAATTGGTAATGGTCACATTTCTATAAAAAAAAAAAAAGTGAGCACTTATTCATTGATGATACTGCCTAGATGAGTGGTACTCAGTTTGGTGTACCCACATCTTTAAGGATTCTTCAAAGAATGTGAAGAATTCTTCACAGAGGTTGAGTTATTTTCCCCTTTCTAAAATGTCTAAGGAAAGCCATTTATTAGTCCCTGGATAAAGATATGTCTGTCAATAAAAATTTCAATTTTAATTTTGTACTCATTAATAAGATGTGATAGTGGTGATCTTGTGATCATCAGATGCTCAGATTGGCATTTACAAATGACCAAATAAAATGGAAAATCAAATAATCACTTTATATACAAAGTGTTTGGTAAACAGACTCTTTTTTAAAGGGAGTGGGAGAATAGCAAAAGGAATCTTGAGTGGTAAAGAGGTTGGGAAGTTATCCTCACTGGCTAATTTCCCTCACTTTTCCTTAGCCACCCTGCTTCTTTCACCAAGGCAGTCCAAGAGGAAGTAGCCAGCCACTTCAACGACACCTCTAACAGGAGGCCAGAAAAGTTCAGCACTCATGCTCCCACCCAGAGTGTTGGGCTCCAGCAGATCACAGGTCTCTGTTTACCCAAAAAGCAGCAGCTAAGAACAGAATAAATCATTATATTCAATTCTTTATTTTGACACAATCAGAGATGACCTTAAGGCTGTTGCAATGGTTAACTTAAAAAAAATGTGAAGTAGAAAACAAAGAAATTCTCCCATATGGATATAAAAGATGTTTTTTATACCAAAAGATTCTTGAAGAGGACAATGACAATAAAGATGGCAATGCCTTGAGAATGACATGACAATTCTGTTTTCTCTGCAATAGCAATCCTCAAAACATATGAGTTGCAGGTGCACAAAAATTCCCATTTGAATATCTGATTATTTGTGCTTTACGGAAAAAAGAATGTACAATTAATAAAAACTGATCAAGTACAATGAAGTTCCCAACTTCTAAATTAATTCTAAAACAAACAGAAACTAGAAAAATTAAACATGTTTTTTGAAAGTTTTAAATATTTAAATATAAATTAAATATAAATTTTCCTCTCTTTTACCTTCTGGGAAGTATAAACTAAATAGAAAGCTCTACCCCCATATTTAGAGCTGAAGAATTAGAAGGAAAAGGGCTATATACACTTTTAAATGTTTTACTTGCTTCCCTCAGGAGCTTCCTTCATTGAACGCCCACCTATAAGGTTCGGCAGCTAAGAGCCAGCCTCAGCTACTTTCCCACTAAAATGAAGGTCATTATCTGGGAAACAGTTATTGAGCATAAACTAGTAGTAGAGGTGTACTAGGCACAGAGAGAATGGCAACCACAAAAGACTATGTGGTATCTGACTTTAAGCGCTTTATGAATCTAATCAGGGAATCAATAAAATTAGAAAATGCTAAGGAAAGGCTTAATCTGGGTAAATATATTCAATAGATAACAGAGAAGTCCAAGCTACCTTGTCTACCCCTCTAACTATTTCTGAGAAAGATCAACTTTCAGCCAAAGTGCTGCAGACGATATAAAACAAAGTTTGCATAAAGTACCTTTAGAAATAATTAATTGCCTATTAACCACTGAAGGTGTGTCAGAAACAAAAATAGATTTTGCAAAGTTGAAACCATAAATTGAATTAAACCCCAATCTTGTAATATTTTATTTAAATTCCCTGACAATTCTGATTTTTCAGCTTTTGTTAAATTAAAATTAATTCAGGTTTTGTTAAATTAAAATTGCTCTGGCCTATCTATAAAAAGATAAAAAGTAAATTCCTATTTTTTGAAGTTCTGAACTGAATAATATAAAATTAAATAAAGAAATGCATTTTAAGTACAAAGTACCCCTCCACTGTTGCCAGAAAACAACTAACAAAGGGGAGTTAAGTAACTTAGCAGCCATATTTTCTCACTCTCCTTCATTGGGAACACAGTCGTTTGCATGGCATAATAAGCCGTAAATTATAAACATTTTTACATAGCCTTCTGCAAAGAAAAGTCTGTCAGCTTCTTACTATATTGGATAGTGTTCAAGTGATTAACTATAGCTTTGGAAAAAAGGGGTGGAAACTTGTTTTGCATCTCAGTTTGTTGGTTCTCTTATGCAAAGCCTTTAAAAATCTGTTACATCATTATTTGCGATGAATATATAAATAATTATAGTACAGTAATAGAAGCTCCATATTACCGCAGGATACAAATTACCCATGGACAGCAGTAAATCTTATAGGTGCATAATCATCTAAGTATTTTCTTGAAATGGTGTCTCCAATGAGTATGAATGTAATGGTTTTCAATACCAAAATTTGTAGCACTGAGCATTTCAGGACTAATGACAAATGAAACACACTTTGCTCTTTCTCTGTAGGGGAAGCCCATTAGACAGAACATCTGCTTAGGGCATAAATAAGTCTATTAAAAAAATGGTTCCTGTATCAAAGAAAATATACAGGTATCTGTATTCCATAACAGACAAAGAATAAATCTGTGAAAGGAAATGTGCAATATAAGAGATATGGCCTGGAAACATAAATGTTTTTATTTTTAAATTGTATCGAGTCCCACCACGATCCACATTCAGCCCTATAAGAAAATTTTCTCTAAATAAATCAACACTAATATGTGGAGCACTTGAGTGCCTATCACAGTACTGGGGCTTAGGAGGCCAAAGAAAAAGTCTACAATTTAGTTGCTATTCTCTATACAATTCGACACCACAAAACTTAGAACATAAAGGTCTGTGCTCAGGACTGAGGATGTTAAGATGAGTAAGAAATTTTTAGGGCATCCTAATCCAGAGGCTTTCTACAGTACTGGAAAAAGCACAGATTCTATGGTAAAATGGAGTTTGAATCCCAACTCTGCTATTTACTTACACCATAAACTTGAGCAAATTATTAAGTTCTCTATGCCTGTTTCCCAAGAAAAGCAATTTGTTTCTTAACCAGTGTTGTGAGGAATAAATGAGTTAATATATATAAAGAACATGAAACAGTACCAGACTTAAAGAAAACTCTATGTTAGCTATAGTAATAATTCTTTTACTTCTATATTTACAATACTCAGCTTTGCACATAGCATTCAAATGTCTGTTGAATGAATGAATGAATCAGTCAATGAGCAAATGAACAAATCTATTAATAGTAGAGGGATAAGATAGGTTATACAGATTACTATGAGACAGACTAGAAGTGTCTCAAAGGTACGAAACGTAAGAGAGAGCTCAGTGGTGGGAGAGGTGATGGGTTGGAAGATGACTAAGACACAGGCCCTACCTCTAGAAGGTAGTTTAGTGAGAAAACATATATTAATACATAAATCACTCATTACAAAACAATGTGTTAAGTGTTTTAAGATGTCATAGCACATTCCCTCTAGGTTCTGGCCCTAATGAGCCATGGCTTTTCCTGGAGTACCTGAATCCTGTATCTTCATGAATAGATATGTTTAACCTATAAGCCACAAATTGAGGAGCTGAGAAGTGGGATCAGTGCTTTCATTATTTCTTCACAATCTTAGAGAAAACCACTGTCCCTCTGAAGCCAGCTCTACCCTTCACCATCACTCCTCTTCTCTGTCACTCTGCATTCACTGAAGTCTCTGGCATCTTGCTCAGTTCTGTTGTTCTCCTGGTTGACTTCAATCATGTGAATTGCCCACCCTGTAGTTTTACAAACTACTTAATCCAGCCACCTCCACTGTATTCTGTCAAACCTACTCTCAGGTACAACCAGAACTTAAACATTCAGAACTGTTCTACTTCTGAAATCTTCAATTCAGATATACTCCTTTCTATCTACAATGTACTGACTTCTCAGCTTTCTCACTGCATTACTACCCCTATAATCTGACTCATCATGACCTCCAGTCCCCTGATCACTATTTTCTCCCCAGTTTTGGGGTTCTCTCAACTTCACCTCCTTCCTGATTGAGCCTAAACAATTATATCAGATCAACTATACTCTTGCACATCCCCTTTTCTTGGTGGACAAAGAAAACCCCTGATAATACTCTTACCTTTTCACCTCTATTCTAGGGCTATAAGGAATTCCTTGTTGCTGTGTTAAGGAGATTTATATTTAACATTGTAGGGAATGGGATGCAACTGAAGAATTAAGGATATTTTACTTCACTTAAGAACTTGAGAAGAGGAGGGAATGAGGAAATCTTAATAACAGAAAATGGAGACTGAGATGCCAGTAACTACGGAGAGGATGGACGCCAGGGTTAGAGATAACCAACCTGAGAATCTGCCCTCTTTGCCTCTATAATCAGCACCACCCAGCTACATGATCTTCAGGAATAAGAAGGAAAGTCCAAGAGCACAGTGAGGAAGAAGCTCCTCAGGTACTAAGCTACCTGTAGATGCCAGTTCTCACCTAGCATCTTCTGTGAGGAGTGTTAAGGGTGACCTATCTTTAGTTAAATAAAGGGACCAGTGGTGAATACGGATATAGTTCCAGCAGTTAAGTGCTAGAAACAGAGTTCTGAAAATGAAACTGCATCAATAGTGTCAAGAAGACTACTAGATGTATAAATTGTTTTCGTACCTTGTCATTTAAGGTCAAAGACTATTTCTTATTCCGTATTTACATTTCTCTCACTGTTCAGTCCTGTGCCTTGCAGAGAGGAGGTGGTCAGGATGGGTTATATTGGACCACAAGTTACTTGAACCTAGTTGGATATGTGCCCTGTTAGTTAAGCTCATGGTCTGAAGCCCATCATTGTTCCCATTTTATAGATAAGTTATCTCACAGAGCAATGAATAACTTGCTTAAGATCAAATAACTAATAAGTTTCAGATTTGAGACAAGAATCTAGATCTCTGGCCCTTTCTGTTTACCACTGGGGGGGGGTGCCTTAAGTTTGGGTTCAAAGGATCAGCATTAAATCATGAAGCTACTAAGCAGACTCTGTTATTAAACATATTAAGTGACTGCAGGCTTCTGTCCAACAGAACTAACATTTTACTGATGCATGTCAAAAGTTAAGCACTGTTTCAAATGTAGAATTAGCTGGGTGCGATGGCTCCTAGTACTTTGGGAGGCTGAGGCAGGAGGATTCCTTGAGGCCAGAAGTTTGAGATAAGCCTCGGCAATAGCTCTCTACAAAAAAAAAAAGCCAGCCCTGGTGGCGAGCACCTATAATCCCAGCTATTACACTTGGGAGGCTGAGGCAAGAGGATCACTTGAGCCCAGCAGTTTGAGTTACAGTGAGCTATGATGATGCCACTGCATTCTAACTCAGGCAACAGAGTAAGACCCTATCTCAACAATAAAAAAGAAAAAAAGGAAAAAAATGTAGCATTAGACATTGGACATTGTCTTTGACTTTTTCTACTTTCTAGTCAATATACAGCTCTCCTTTAAGGAAAGGATTTAAAGCTTTTTTATCACTAACAAAACAATTTATGCAACTTGTTTTTTGCTGTGATGTAGTCACAGGCAGGCTGATCTATACCATGTTATTTATATAAGATAAACTAACTCTTAGCTGAGTAGATTAGTAGCTTAGCCCACCTACTTTTTGTGGTTAATTATACTTGTTTTTTAAGAGGCTGATCTTATTTTGTGTTTTTCTAAAAGCTCTGGTGAAGTAATGACTTCTGACATACAGTATGTTAAACATAAAGAGCTTTCCCTTTTCTTGCTCAACATATAATTGCTGCATTTGTGCATGCTGTGTAAGTCGAAAATAACAATAAAATGTTAATGAAGAAAATAAGTACTGGTTGTAATGAATTAGTAATATTGCTAGATTTGTATCTGGAGTTTATTTTTATTGTTGTAAGTGGAAAACAATCAATAGGAATACGTAATCAAGCTGCACATGCTTCCATCTCTTGAGAGTTCTCTGAAAAGGAGCTGAGATATCTTCAGGGAATATTTTCAAAATTCAATTATTTCACATAATCATTTAAAATGACTGTCAATAAGCATTCCTTATTGTTAAGGTTCTTACAGTACAAAAAGATATATTTCTTAAATAGAATTTCAATGCTTTATAAGTATGAAATATAACCTCCTTTAAATTTTGAAATAATTTTAATTATACTAAATAATATGAATATATACTCCATTAAAAAATTGAAATATTACAAATAAAGTACCCTTTGACTGTTCACT
>CAUYRT010029153.1:0-14247 GCA_963574885.1 Lepilemur ruficaudatus
AAATTAATTGGCCAACTAAAATATATAGAGAAAAAATTAGCCGGGCATGGTGGCGCATGTCTGTAGTCCCAGCTACTCGGGAGGCTGAGGCAGAAGGATCGCTTGAGCCCAGGAGTTTGAGGTTGCTGTGAGCTAGGCTGATGCCACGGCACTCTAGCCCAGGCAACACAGTGAGACTCTGTCTCAAAAAAGAAAAAAAAAAAATCCCTGTTACTCTTTTCTTTAATTCTTAGAAGATATTTAATATAATGATTTTTAAAATAATTTTCAGATCGCACCATTATTTTCATTTTCTCTTAAGTGATTCCATCTCCTGATTATTAATTTTTTTTTAATTAGGTGTGAGTTCAGCAAGTTAGTTGGTTTTTGTTTTGCTTCATTTTCTTGCAGTCGCAGTGTCTCTGTGTTCACCATTCCCTTTCTGGGGGTTCGTTGTCTCTCTGGGCCCCCACTTAGGGTCTCCAGTTCAGAACCATGTCTTACAGTGGGCTTTCAGAGTGCTCATCCTTCAGAGATCATGGGGAATATTTCTGTTCTCATCACTAAGCCATTTAGTAGAATGGCCAGATCCTGGATTCAAGGCCGTATTTGCTTTTCCTCGTCTTAGCGGGTATCGTATCTTAAGTCTAGGCAGTGGCCGATAGAAGTGTTTTAAATCCTCTCTATAAGTGGGAGCCACACTCCATCCCTGGCTCTGTCCTGCCTTCCAATCACTCTTTGGAAAACAAGCACCTGCCCTCTCTGTAGGCTTCCAGACCCACAGCCCCACAGGCTGGTAGTTTCCGTACTGCTTTCAGTTTTGTGTTTCCGGTATGTATGTGTGTTTTTACTTATTTATTTAGCATGGTAATTTTAAAAACTCTGTCATCCAGGATCAAGGCAGATTCAGTAAAAACAAACAAACAAATAAACCTTCTATCATTACTCTGCATTGATACAGATGGGAAGGGAAGCTCAAAGCATGAATCTGGATGGAGTTTAATACTCCCTGCTGTACACATTTCTCATCATGCTGCAATATTTTATCCAGAATCTCCCTGCAGAGAATAGGTGCCTTGCTTTGCAAAGTGCCATGATTAGGAAGTCGGAATGCTTAGTGGTCAACAGTGGGGTTAAGTCAGACTGCCTGGGTTCAAATCCCAGGTCTATTACTAGTTAGGGAAACTTGGGCCAAGTTATTTAATGCTTTAAGCCTTATTTTCCTCATCTGCAAAATATATCAGTAGTACAATTTGCTATGGCTGTTCTGAGGTTTAACAAAGATACACCACTGGAAAGCACTTCCCACCGATTCCTCTGGCCCATGGATTCTGGCCCATGGTCAGCCACGGTCACTAAATGTCCGCCATCATTGCAGTGGTTGTTACTTCTTGGTTAGAATTAAATATTCACCTTTACAGAATTGTTATTTTTTGAAAGGCTCCGATGGCAGAAGAGAGAAATGCTAAGAAATGATTTAATCACTGAGTTTTTCAAAGCACTTTCGTATCTTTTATCTTTAGTCTCCCAACAAATCTGTGCTTTGTTTTTCTCATTTCACAGACTAAGAGAACATTGAACCACAGGGTTATCACACACTTTTGACCATAGGCACAGGCATGAAAAGTCATGCTCAGTTGATACTCTGGGACACCAGAAGTGCCACCATTTCTTGAAAAGAGATTAGGAAGCAGCCCTAAGAAAACCTAGGTGGCTTCATTGAAATCAGCATCTACTGACCTGTCAGTGCGGATGTGCCGGTGGCGGTCTCGGACCCGCTGAGATGACACCAACAGTAAGTAGCCAGCAACTAAGGCAGCTTCTGTTTGCTGCACCAGGTCTCTTCTCCACTCACCCCCACTCTGCTCTGTGCCTGGTATCTGCATGGGGTACGGCCACAGGCCCCCCCACCCACTGGCCCCTGGCTGTGGGTGGCCGATGGCAGGGTGACCAGCTAATCAGAGACTCAACCTGGCATGGCCGTATAAGACTAAAAAACAACCACCACCCCTTCATAGTAACATAATCTATACTAGATACTTACGCAATGTGTTATTACTGTAACATGAGAATGTGAAAAATAAGTATTTGTTTGAAATTACATATTATTCAGTATTGCCTATTTTTTCTGTTACATAAATACTATTATTCAAACAAAACAATAGTAGAGCTAGTTAACAGCCACAATTAGCAATAATTAGTAGCAGGATTAATTAATATATGAAAAGCATAATATTTTTATAATGTTTCTGTCCTCTGATAAAGCGATTTCTTTTAACTTTTTACTGGATACTTAAATTTTGTAGGCTACATTATTGTGTATTTTTAAGATACATAAATGTAAGACTTTTTTGGGGGGAAGTTAACACAAAATTTATTTCCAGGGATTTGGAAATAGTGTGACCATATTTTTTTTATTGCAAAATATTAAGGGGATACAAATGTTTTTATTACTTGTGAAATAAATGTAAGACTTCTAAAAGGAAAATATAAACACAATAGGATGACTTAAGTAGAGATTATATATATTTAATAAAAAATAGTAATGATACGTTTCTATTCAATGATACAGTATATATATTTTTATTCTTTCTGTTTCCATTTCTAATAATACTGCCCTGAACTGCTTGTAACCTTTAGGACACCCTCCTTTTTCTTGTATGTAGTAGTGAAACTCAACATAATCAAATGTAAGACTCACTTTGACTTACAGCTCTGCGCTTAGCAAGTCCGTATTACAGATGCCTGATGTCAGCTCAAGGTGATGACATTGAGTTAAAAACTCTCTCAACAAAAGCATTTCGACATGGAATACCTACTGGCAGTGATGGTTACTTTTATGTGTCAACTTGGCCAGGCTATGGTGCCCAGTTGTCTGGTCAAACAGTAGTCTAGGTATCGCTGTGAAGGTATGTTTTAGATGTGACTAACACGAAAATCAGTAGACCTTGAGGAAGCAGATGACCCTCTGTAATGTGTGGGCTTCTTCAACCAGCTGAAAGCCTTAAGAGCAAAGGCTAAGGTTTCCCGAGGAAGAGGGAATTCTGCTTCCAGACAGCTGCATAGAAACTTTGCATCAGTTTCCGGCCCGCTGTGTCTGCTCTGTAGACCTGGGACTCAAGTCTGCAACATCAACTCTTCCCTGAGTCTCCCACCTGACAACCTGCCCTGCAGACCAGACTCACAGCCCTTGTGTGAGCCAATTCTCTCAAATAAATGTCTCGGTAGACACATAGGTAGACATAGATATAGATATATGATCTCCTATTGGCTCTGTTTCCCTGGAGAAGCCTAATATACTAGCAAGAGCATGTTTTTAGATTTGCAAGAATGAGTTTGTAGCTCTCTACGATTGCCCGTCCACTTTGTACCTAAGGCTTGTTTGAGCTGTTTCTCAGTCTGCTCCTTGGTACCTATAAATTCATCACCTGGGCTATTCATGTGCAAAATGGCCATCGTTTTATACACTCTGAAACGCATTGGATGGCATCATAAGTTAAACCTCTCTTCCGCAGGGAAAATGGTCTTAAAGCACAGAGATAATTTTAATTTGTTAAAGTTAAATTACAAATAAGCTATCGATTTAGTAAAGAAATTGAGAAAGTCCTGTTGCCCTTTTCTGGTTATTTTTTAAATGTTTCTAGTGTTTTTAGTTTTAAAGCAGTTGTATCTTTTTAAGTCTTTTTTGGAATGGATTTAAACCTTATTTTCCTCCTCTGCTAAGTCCTTTTTTTTAATATGAGTTTTTTTCACAACATCCACATAACATCAAACAACTGAGGGGCAGCCAGGCCATCCTTCTCTAGGCTCCTTATGGCCTCTTCCAAAATCACCAAACACGTTTGGAGAAAGAGCATATAAGTTCTGTTTTGCTGTAATCCTTTCTCTCTTATCAGCCTCAACGTATTTCCAAAGAAGGACACTCTTCTTGGCTGAAACTCTGAAAATATAAGTTTGCAACAGACCAACACTTTAACGTGTCCCGTATGGCAGGCCATGACAACAGCCACTTGTAGGCACATGTCTAAGGAGGCTATTTCCCTCCATTTCTGTAAAGTCGAAAGCCTCATTCAGTGCTTCCACACATTTTGAGGAAAGGGAAAATTGACCAAAAACCTTCATTATGAAATCACTAATACCCCAGGTAAGCAAATCACACTCCCTAAATGCATGACAATTAGCAGGTAAGATCTTTTCATTTTTTCCATTTTAAGAAGTTTCCAGACTGAAAAGAATTTGCGAAAATTTACATTTGTACTATCAGACATATGTGCAAGTAGATCAACGAAATCTAGTTTTTATTTATCAATAATCTTTTGGTTTCTGTTTTCTGCAATTTCATTAAACTTTGTATAGAAATCAAGATGATTTGAAACTCCATTTCTCAAATCAAAGTACCTATGAGCTAGGGAGAATATTGTGTCTGTTTTAATTGTTGTTGCTATGATTTGGTGGTATAGATACATAAAAGATCAGTTCAACTGCCTAAGGGACCAACACATGTTTTATCAAAATATCTCCCTTTTCGGCCTGTAATCCTAGCACTTTGGGAGGCCAAGGCAGCAAGGTTGCTTGGGGCGAGGAGTTTGAGATCAAAACATCTCCCTTTTGTTTGCCTACAAAACATTTTAGTTGCAATCTCTGACTGAGGAAATGTAACTTTACTCAATCTCATGAAACAATCAGAAAAATGATTCTATAATTTGTGTTCACATTTCTATAACATGACCAAGCTGCTATTTTTGACTGAACATTTTTTGGTAGACACAATTTCTATTGACTTAGAAATATCTGTCTCATCCAAGAATTATGAGATTTATTCTCTATGCGTACTTTCACATCCCCTCGTCCACTATGCCCGATTCAAAATTCTTTTCTGTAGCTTGAGCTCTATGCTCAGTTTTGGTTATTTGCCTCTCTAATCCATTTGTACGTGTCCTTCCAGCTGTGATGAAAATAACAGAGTGGGTTAGCCTTCTTCTTCAGTGATGTCTGGGGTCATGCTGACATTACTATTGTAATCACTCCATTTTTTATTACATGAACTCTAAGAAAACATGGCCACAATATTCACAACTGTTAAAAATTAAATGAATGCTGTCTCGACACAAAGCACAACAGTTCACAGGTAAGGTCAAAGGCAGACAGTTAATGCCCATGATTACAATGCACTTAAATTGCACCCTTAGCTGCGTCACTTGGAATGATGCAACAATGGAATTGAAAGTCGTGGCTGCCATCCCCAGCAGTCAGGGTGGAAACAGGAACAGCAGCTAGGGAAGGAAGGTGGATAATCTATGCTGTACCCATCTACGCTAAAAACAATGTTGCACTCAGCTCCTGTCGTTGAGGCCACCACATGGATGTTGTGCTTTCCCCTAACTTTCTGTACCAATCACCAAATTCGTTTCTAGGATTTAGGACTTTCTGTGCTAAAACCAGGAAAATCCCAGGCAATCTGAGATGGTTAGTCACTCTACCAGTGGGAAACAATCATAGCTTGGAGGGCAGAAGGAAGTGAAATTAGAGCTTCCTCCCTAACTGGTTTAGGCAACCTCCTCTCTTGACCAAAGCACCCACGACCTGAGCTCCTCCATCCTACCTCAGGCCCAGGGATTGTAATAGAGCCCTCCTCTGATTAGCCCCAGGGAAATTCACTATTTTTTGTGGTTTCTGTATACTTTACCCAGTGCTTATTAGCTATTTGTAAATAATTATTTTATTAAAATTCCCTCAAATTACTTCCTTTCAGTGGACCATCTGTTTCCTGGTAGGTCTTTGACTGATACAATAATGGTTCCAGGAGCAGCCCTGGGAAATGGACCATCAGAATGGAATTTGGAGGTTGGGTTTACTCACAGCAGGGTGCTGGAGCCAGCTACTACTGACTTCTAAGAGTTGATTCAGTGACATTATGTTGGTAGATTTGTTGGTCCCTCCTCCCATAGGTATGGAAACACAAAACTGAGAGTGGGAAATATGTAACAGAGGGGATGGTTCAGGGGAAAAAATGGCAAAAAATGTTTTCTGTCTCTTTAAAAATTCCCCCACTTTTTTGGGAACTGAGGCCTGCAATCCCTGCTTCAGGCAGATGGACGTGGGGTGGAGGACATGTCCTTTGTTCTTTGTGTTACAAGAGATAGCTCAGCTGGACTGTGACTCCATTGGCCTGGCCAGGTGAGTTGAGGTCACAGGCTTCCTCTTTGCAAAGATGGGATGATTAGAATCATTAACAACAATAGCCTAGAACTCAGGGCCCTCTCTTTAAAAGCTCTGTATTTCTGCTTATGTGCAGGAATTTGGATTTTGAGACAATAGTCTATACCATTTTCCTCCTTTGCTAGCAAAGTAATAAACTTCTCTTTCCTTCTCTTCAAACCACTTGTTCTATTTCTTCTGATACAGCCTTGGGGACAAGTGCCGAGCTTTAGGTAACAGATTGAAATCAACCATGTGGGAATACTTACACTATAGAAATTTTCAAATGCTACAGATTAAGGTTTTTTTCCTTCTCTCTTGTTTTCTTTCCTTATTTTGCCTCCCTCCCTCCCTTCCTCCCTTCCTTCCTTTAATAATAATCAGTTTTTCAACACTTACTAGCACCCCCTAGTCACTTATCTATTTGCATTGCCCAAGGACTCCTGTCTTACCAAGGTGAAATGGCACACAGGTAATCTATGGCATGCTGTGACATGTCATTACTCATGTTACAAACAGTGGTAGCATGGGAAAAAGTGCAAGCTGAGGGCAAAGTGTAAAGAGACCTTGGTGCTATGGTGATTGTAAAAATTTGGGAGTCAGCTGGCTTCTTCTTATGGTCCTAGAGAACATGCTTGGGAGGAATGATCAACTGAGAACATGAGTGGGAACTCATGGAGCACTGATGGCAGTTTTGAAGACACACTCTGTCTGGAGTAATCATGGGACAGATATGATTATAAGGGTTGCAGAGTTGTGTCACCAATTAAATGAACTGCCCCACCAGGTCTCTTTGCTAAGGTAAGGGCACTGGTGGGAAAAGAGCAGACCTCTGCGACACGAGACAGGGACATTAGGCTGAGAACTTTGGAAACACCAATTCTTCTGAATCTCTCCCTTTGCCTGCTCCATTGCTCCACCCCCTCTGCAGGAAGGCCTTCCCCTCTTCAAAGCTTTTCAATGACTTCACTTGGGGACAGTTATCACAAACGCTGGTGCTGGTTCTCAGGATCCACTCCCCTCCCCACTCACAACCCCCCAACCCTTCAATGCTTCCACTGCTCCATTGCTGCCAAAATAGAAATTGGATTCTAACATAGCACAATTGAGGAAGAACAAGACCTGCTCTGGGAGGAGCCTGTTCAGTGAAAGATCAACAGGACTCATTTATCACAATCAGCAAGATTATGTATAAGGAGCATGTATAGAACTAGAGGTGTTAGACCAAAGTGGAAAAAGTATAAAGTTTAATTTGGCCAAATTTACAGGCATAGGTGTACTCGTCCAGATTTGGGTTTTAGTATGTGCTTTGAGCACTGACAATAGCCTTGCGAGTCATCAAGTTGACTAATCATGCTAATCAGAGCCTAGCTTTAGTGGGGGCCTGGGAGGCCAAAATGCCAGAAAGTTTATGGAACACTGTAGGGAAAGGATTCTAGTGGAATTGGGAATGTTGGAATGGATCTGTCCACTCACAGCCATACCCCCTGGCAGGCCCAAGAGGATGTAGACATGTTCTTAACTAAGAAATTAATTAGTGAGGGGTTCACCAGCACCCTGGAAGAGCTCTACGTGTCTTTGTGCTCTATGTGCCTTGTGACCTGGAGATGACAGTGGGGAGTATTAAAATAAAAGTGGGCTCCCTGACTTTAGTGAAAATAGTAGAATGCTAGACTGTTAGGGGTCAGATAGTGACTCTTGACTGTCATAGATAAGGTGGATGCAATTACTGCAAGTCATGCGGGTAGAGTGAGAATTAGAATGTTTGATCACAGGGAACTATGGTGATAGCTGATTGATCATAGAATTCCAAGATATGAAATAGATGGGCAGTCTACATGACATCTGACATACAGGTAAGAAAATGTCACTGGAGGGATCTATGGCTTCTTAATCAGTTCTGAGACTTAAGCAAATTGACAAAATTGGAGCCCTTGCAATGAGGTAGAGGCCAGAAGTGATCCTGCCTCACTTTGCGAAAAGATTCTGCAATACAGTGACAAGTGTTTATTATGAATTTTCTTATCCCCAGAGAGGCCTTTGGAAATTTACCAGGGTGAACTAGGCATTGAGGAAAATGAAATGTTGACTCTGAACTGACACTAACTTCAGAAACTGAGAAGCCACATTGCTCCACCATCGGAAAAGACGCTTATGAACGTCAGATGATAGTTAGAGTGTCTGGGTCCACATCACGATGGGTTCAATAATGAGACTCTAGACACATCTAGTGTTTTCCCTTTCATCCCAGCATATAGAGGAAATAGATATACTTAGTAACTGGCAGTATCCGCACTTTGGTTCTCTGACCATATAGTGAGGCTATTAGGGTAGGAAGGCCCTGCCAAAACTGCAAACCAAAAGCAATTCCACAATCCTGACAGAGTTGTAGACATAAGTGTAATGGGCAGTGACTTGAAAGATGCAGAGGAGATTGCTCCTACCTAGCAGCAGTTTGGCAGTGCAAACACCAGATGGGATTGTAAACTGAATCAACTAATTTCTTCTTTGATTCTGGAGGTGGTATCCTTACTGGAGAATGTCAACACAGTCCCTGCTGTATGTGATGTAACTTTTTTTTTAATACGCAAAATATTTTTCTTAGTTTTTAAATGTGATAAAATACATATGATATAAAATTTATCATCCCAACCATTTTTTTTTGAGACAGAGTCTCACTCTGTTGCCCAGGCTAGAGTGCTGTGGTGTCAGCCTAGCTCACAGCAACCTCAAACTCCTGGGCTCAAGCGATCCTCCTGCCTCAGCCTCCTGAGTAGCTGGGACTACAGGCATGCGCCACCATGCCCGGCTAATTTTTTCTATATATTTTTAGTTGTCCAATTAATTTCTTTCTATTTTTAGTAGAGACGGGGTCTCGCTCTTGCTCAGGCTGGTCTCAAACTCCTGAGCTCAAACGATCCACCCGCCTCAGCCTCCCAGAGTGCTAGGATTACAGGCGTGAGCCACCGCGCCCGGCCATCCCAACCATTTTTATGTGCATAGTTCTGTAGTGTTAAGGATATTCACGTTGCTCAGCTGGTTTTGAGAGAGCAAATACTTTTCTCTTCATACTTATCAACAAAGTTCATCAAAAGTAGTTTGCTTTCACATGGGGGGACAAGCGTGTACCTCTATCATTTTACTTTAGGGCCATCAACTCTCCTATTAGAAATAAATTTAACCAAGGAGGTGAAAGATCTCCAAAAGGAAAACTACAAAATACTGGTGAAAGAAATTGAAGAGAATACAAACAATGGAAAAACATCCCAAGTTCATGGATAGGAGGAATTCATATTGTTTAAAATGACCCTGCTACCCAAAGTAATCTACAGATTCAATATAATTTCTATCAAAATACCAATGACATTCTTCACAGATTTAGAAAAAAATACTAAAATTAGTATGGAATCACAAGAGATCCTGAATAGCCAAAGCAATCCTGAGCAAAAAGAACAAAGCTGGAAGCATCACACTACCAGACTAAAAATACACTACAAAGCTGTAGTAACCCAAACAGCATGGTACTGGCATAAAAACAGAAAAGTGGACCAATGGAACTGAATATAAAACCCAGAAATTAATCCTTGTATCTATAGCCAATGGATTTTTGACAAAGGTGCCAAGAACATACAGTCTCTTCAATAAGCAGTGCTAGGAAAGTTCCATATCCATATACAGATGAACGAAACTAAATCTCCACTTCTCACCCTATACAAAAAACAATTCAAAATGGATCAAAGATGTAAATGTAGGACCTGAAACTATAAAACTACTAGAAGAAAAGGGGAAATGCTTCAGGACATTGGTATGGGAAAAGATTTTATAAATAACACAACAAAAGCACAGGCAACAAAACAAAACAAAAAAAAAAAACCAAATGGGATTATATCAGACTAAAAAAGCTCTCCAGGGACTCAGATCCTTCCAGAATGAAAGCTTACATCACCCCCCTAGGTAAAGAGCTCAGACTAACTGAGGCTGTCCTGAGAGGGGAAGGAAGATGGATAGAAGAAGGCAGCTATGATGACCGCCTAGATTTGTGACCTGCTCCATCAGGAACTGCGGCAGGTGTGTAAATGAACTATTCCTCTCCCCTCTTTCCCTCATTACCTTCTATGAAGAACACTGGTGGTGGCCAATTTCTTAGGTTTTAGGTGGGAATTTGGCTGAATGGATATTACCCCACAATGCTACAGTCACGGATAGGACTGTGTGTGACCCCCTTACTGGGGACACACATTTATCAACTGGATAAAAGACGAAAGAACACTGAGGGGAATGGGGCAGGCTGCCTGGAGGGCTCCTGTTTGCCCCTCCAGCCTCACCCCACCCCCACCTGCTCTGTGCCTGGGGGTCTGACCTTGAGGGCTGTATTGAAGGGCTCCATGCCCTCTGACTTCCTGTAATCAAGGATTTCAAATGAGAACTTAATACACATAGATTTTATTTAAGTGTAAATGTTTTTAAAACTAACTGAAAAGTCAAAGAGAGATGGAAGTAACATCTGTAAGAAGCAGCCACCACTCTTAAGGCTGGCAGGATCAAAGGGAAGAAGTATTTTTAAAACATATAATTTAACATAGAATTTAGGGCCCCTAAGGAACAAAAAGAAACTCAGATCTCAGAGGACGGGGCCCTGCTCAACTGGTTTCTCAAAACGTTTCTGGTCTAGTAAGACAGACCTCATGGGGCAAGGTGCTCCTGCCAGCTGGTGCTGGTTTCGAAGGTGAGGGAATGGTGCAATGAGTCTGGACCTGTATGTGTTGGGAAAACTGCACACTGGATGCAATTCCTACTGTGGGAAGGAGCTGCTGCTGCCGGGGTGAAGAAGCCCACTGGGTGGTGCACACAGGGGCAGGAAGCAAACAGGAAGGAACAGGCTCCTTTTTTCCACTCCAACCTTTTTGTTTCTCTTCAGTTTACCCTATTGGTAGAGCCGAACATGGAGCCCACAGGGAAAGTGGATACGTGGTTTGCAAAACCTCTGGGTTAGGAGCTGAAAGACAGTAATAAATAACACACCTTTCAATTTTAAAGGATGGTGTCCTTGAAAGAGATAGAGCACACATGGATTTATAGTGGGTGCCATATGGCATGATTGTGGTCTCCCCAAGCAATAATGGCTGCATTTTCTGTGCAGCCATCCTGGCTGGTGGTCTTCCATGTGAAGGGAGGCCAGGACAGGCTAAGTGTTGCCCAAGCCTCTGGTTGAGCAGCTTTGGGGAGAGAAGGGAGGAAGCTGGGGCTGAGGACAGTACATGTCACATCAAAAGGCAATCACACAAACAGCCCAAGTGACCATGCACAGATGAACAGATAAAGAAAATATAGCATATCCATACAATGGAATATCATTTAGCCATAAAAAAGAATAAATTTCTTTACATGCTACAATATGTAACATATGAAGAATATTATGCCAAGTGAAATAAGCCAGAAGCAAAAGAACAAACATTGTACAATTAACATGATTCCACTTATATGAACTATCCCGAATAGGCAAATGTCTCTGTTCTTAGAAACAGAAAGTAGATTAGAGGTTACCAGGGGCTTGGAGGAAGAGGAGTGGGTAGTTTCAGGTTAATGGTTGCAGAGTTTCGGTTAGGGATGATGAAAAAGTTTTGGAAATAGTGGTGATGGCTGCACAACATTATGAATATAATTAGTGCTACTGAATTGTCCACTTAAAAGGGTTAAAATGGCACATTTTAAGTTGTGTATGTAAAATCACAACTTTAAAAATTAATAATGTAATATACTACTGAAGTGTATACTTTAAATGGGTAAATTATATGTCATGTAAATTATATCTTAATAAAGCTGTTTAACAACAACAACAACAAAAGCAATCACAGCTCCCAGGTCACTTCCTCCAAGTCTGTGCAGTCATTGTTGTTTGTCACAGCCCGTGTAGGACCCAGGAAGGCTCCTGCTCACACCTCCATGTCCCTTGACTGATCGAACAGTTGGAGGTGAACCTCCACCTGTTAATCACATCACTTCATTTCACATAAGGACAAGAATGGGTGTGTGAGGATGGTCAGCTGCAAGCCTCAGTGTGCTCAGCAGAGGCCACAGAGCATTTCCTAGCCCTGGGAAGCATTTGCCTGCAAATTAATTGGTGATAAAAGAGAAATAGAAACATTTCTTCCTTTAATTTTTTAAAAAGTTAAATTTGTTTTCATTATTTAAAATAGAGAAATAATCACAATGAGACATAGCTTCACACCCATTAGGATGGCTATCATCAAGAAACAGAAAACAGCAGTGTTGGTGAGGATGTGGAGAAATCGGAACCCTTGTGTACTCCCAGAAGGAATGTCCAATGGTGCAGCCACTGTGCAAAATGATGTGGCATTCCTCAAAAAATTAAACATAGAATCACCATGTGATCCAGCAATTCCATTTCTAGCTATATATCCAAAAGAATTTAAAGCAGGGACTCAAAAAAAGATTTATACACAAATGTTCATAGCAATGTTGACAATAGCCAAAAGATGGAAACAACTCAAATGTCCATTGATGGACAAATGAACAAAATACGTTATGTACATCCAAGGAATGCTATTCAGCCTTAAAAAGGAAGGAAATTCTGACACATGCTACAACACGGATGAACCCTGCAGATATTGTGCTAAGTGAAATAAGCCAGTCACAAAAGCACAAATGCTGTATGAATCCACTTACATGAGGTCCCTAGAGGTCAAAATTATAGAGGCAGAAAGTAGAATGGTGGTTACCAGGGACTGAGGGGTGAGGGAATAGGACGTTATGGTTTAATGGGTATGAAATTTCAGTTTAGGATGAAGAAAAAGTTCTGGAAATAGATGCTGGTGTTGGTTGCACAACAATATGAGTGTAGATGATGCCACTGAATTACACACTTACAAATCGTTAAAATGGTAAATTTAATGTCATGGATAGTTTACCATAATAAAAAATTTAATACATAGAAATGAGACAAGCAAAAAATTTAAGATCACCAAAAATTTCTCTATCCACAGACTGTTACTAATAGCAGCAGCAGAAAGATTGTTAACTAACTCTGGAAACAAGGATTAGATTAAGCAGAGAGGAATAAAAATAGATAAAAATAGTTTCAGAGGTAAAAGTATCAAACTCAATGTTTTAATTCCTCTATAAACATATTCATTCATTTGTCAGCAACACCAATATTAGTTGTTAGAGACATAGAAAGGAGATATGGGTTGTCCTGGGATACAAAGTAGGATATCGTCCTTGTCCTCGAGGAATTTAGAGTCTAATGAGAAATATGAGACTTTGACAAATAACTGGACCACAAGAAGAAGTGCAATGACCTTCATACATGAGAGAGGTAGGAAGGTAGTGTGGGAAGCATCACAGAGAAGGCAGTATTTGAACTGAGGAGTGAGGAGAGGGGGAAGGCTTTTCAGGCAGAAGTTGTATCTCAAGCAAAAGCTAGGAATTAGGAACTTGAGAGCTACGCACAAGGAGTGGACGTTGACCAGAGGACATAGTAAATGAATAAAAGTATTTATGGATTAAACTAGAAAGAACTTGAATTTACTAGGGTACTATGAGGTTGTTACTAGAGATGTGATGTGATCCTACCTGTGCTTTAGTAAATTTAGTCTGACTGCTGAGAGTATGAGGAGGGTAGGTTTTAAAACATAAGGGTCAGTGCTATTCTTTAAGGTTAGCTATTTTGTTAAAGATTTACACTATTTATTTTTAAAAATCAGTTTAAAATTTATGTTTTATTTCTAAAACCATGTGCCTTCAGTTCAAAGCTTCTCCCTGAGTAATGCACTACCACCATCTGCTGGCAGCACCTCTAATTGCAGGCAAAGTGGGGTGTGTGTGTGTGTGTGTGTGTGTGTGTGTGTGTGTGTGTGTTTCATGTGTGTATCTGCACAAGTATGCATGTCAGAGAGTATGTGATGGGGGAAGAGAAAGATTCAAATGGCAAATTTACAAACCAAACCATATAACACCAGATGGGCACAAGGGATTTTTATTTTGACAAGCAAAATTAGCTGCAGTGTTGTCACAACTGACCATAAGTGAAAACACAGCTTCAGCAAAATT